>CATIWR010010179.1:0-12431 GCA_949677035.1 Omphalea diandra
TCATTTTCTACAGGGAAACTGGGGCATTATGTGCAATGAAGGAAGTTGACATATTTCCGGATGACCCAAAATCTGCAGAGTGTATAAAACAATTAGAACAGGTGATTCACCGCTTTCCTGTGTGGATTCTTTCTTCTTCTTCTTCTTAAACTAATCAAGCATATGTGGCATAATTAAGATTCTGCACTAGCTCCTTGGTTGATGAGTCTATCTGTGTATCTGATGTTACTGGTTTTGGTTCTCAATATGCATATTATTAGGTTATATAGGTTTAGACTTGAAAATTTTCCATTTTGTTGGGACTAGAAGCTTTGTTGCAATTATCTGTTAGGTTTTGTTCCCTTTCTTGTTTTCTTACTTCATTTGTTTCAGGAAATTAAAATTCTGAGCCAGCTGAAGCATCCAAACATTGTGCAGTATTATGGTAGTGAAATAGTGAGTAACTTTCAAGTTGCATCATTTGGTTTCCAGTCTCCATGTTTGCCAGGCCAGGGTACTTTTAAGACCTTGCTGAAACAACAATTTCATGCATGTACAGGTTGAAGACCGCTTCTATATATATCTAGAGTATGTTCATCCTGGTTCAATTAATAAATATGTCCGTGAACATTGTGGAGCCATCACAGAAAATGTTGTTCGTAGTTTTTCTCGCCATATTCTCTCAGGATTAGCCTACTTGCATAGCATGAAGACAATACACAGGTACAGAAATATGCGTGACTTTAGTTTTTTAGGCAAGGTTGTGTGAAATTATGCTGCCTTCTTTTTGTGGTAGAAAGATTTGTTTTCCCTTTTTGTATAGGGATATAAAGGGGGCTAATTTGCTTGTTGATGCATCTGGAGTTGTTAAGCTAGCTGACTTTGGGATGTCGAAACATGTGAGTACTAGGTTTTCAATTTTTCCAGCAAACCTTTTGGTCAAATGGATCATGCTTATAATCTTATAGTAACTTTTTTATGAGAACTGTATGTTAAAGAAATAAGATCTTTTTTTCATAGCCATCTTGAGTTATATCCCATTAATTACTGTCTTGTATCTTGTATAAGGATGTTCTCATGTTATCCATGAAGATGTAATAAAATTAAATGTGCCAAAGAGGAATACACAGTGTGTGAAACTTAAATTCAGTTACAACTCAAATGTAAATGAAATCACAAAAAGATTATTTGATATGATTAAATTTTTTGTTAGTGCCAACTCCTTGGAACTTTTTAACTTATATCTCAAACTACATAGAGAAGTTTCTACCTCGACCAAGCAGAACACATCTATTTTATTCTCTCCAAATAATTGAAAACTCCACACTCAAAACCTTTTCCATCATTTATGGATCTTTGCTATGGAATTCATCCTTCCACTGAAATTTATATTCTAATTGATCCCCCTGATTGCAAAAACTAAAAATCATTCTGGAACCTTTAGTGGAATTACTATTTTTAATTTTAGTTATTGTTGGAATTGGTAATGCTTCAAACCTTATTTGAACATAATTAACTTAGTTCAGTGGTGTTACCAATTACCCATGCATATGGTAATGATTTCTTTCATTGTTCACATTCTGAATTCAATTATCTCCTCAATAGACTAATATAATGTTGGACTTCTTTTTCTCAGCTTACTGGACAAGCAGCTGAACTTTCTTTAAAGGGAAGTCCATACTGGATGGCTCCAGAGGTACCTTCTTATTGATACTTCCATATGTGATGTTGATAGCTTTTTCAATTCTGATGCCATTGTCTTCTCTACAGCTTATGCAAGCTGTAATGCAGAAAGATTCCAACTCTGATCTTGCACTTGCCGTTGATATTTGGAGTCTGGGCTGCACCATTATTGAAATGTTCACTGGAAAACCTCCTTGGAGTGATTTTGAGGGGGTGAGCGCTAAATATTACCACGTCTTTTATTCATATGTGAGATCCCCGACTTCACACACACACACACACAAAACAAAGAAAACAACAAACACACAGACACACACACCTTTATGAATTTTCTAGTACAAGGTGAGAGCTAATGATTAGAATCTACTATCTCTGTGCTAACCCCCATTAATTAGAATCTCCCCACTGCATCTTCTATTTGGATTTTAGTAACTTAGGAAACTTGATTTTTATTACAAATCTTTAAGTAGCCTTCTTACACTGATCAACTAAATGGAAATAGTGACTCAAACTAATGATTAAGCTTTGTTTTTCTGCCTAATGTGTAAGCGTGCTAGTCTTTGCATAAACTTGTCCATGTTAGTGGATCAGGATGAATCAAGGTAAATTTGCTAGTAAATTTATGTAATGAGATGAATAAGTTTGATATTTCTGCTGAACGAACATGCTCGTCTAGATTACTGAATGGAAATTTATGTCTTCTTTTATAGTGAAGCACCACCATAAAAAAGTTCATGATGGTGAATATGTGTGGTTAGGCAACTTACATTGGATTTGATGTGAAAATGTACAAGGTTCCATATCTTAATTGAATTTTGAATTCTGTGCCATATGCAGGCTGCGGCCATGTTTAAAGTTTTGAGGGATATCCCACCAATACCTGAAACATTGTCACCTGAAGGTAAGGATTTTCTACATTGCTGCTTTCGAAGGAATCCTGCTGACAGGCCATCAGCAAGCTTGTTACTAGAACATCATTGGTTGAAGAACTCACAGCAGCTTGATATTCCATCTTCCACCCATTCAATTAATGGGATAAAATTATCGGTAAACTATCATTCTATCAGTGTCATTTCCTCCTGTTTTTATGGTTTTTTACTTTTTGTGATATAGATATTAAATTCATATCATATTTGATAACTGACAATTCTATAACTGAATATAATCTATTTGAAATCTAGCACTCGAGTTAAGAAGACGAGAGGGAAACTGAAGTAAGTGTGATAAAGGTTGTGCTAATTGAATTCCATGTCTTTCATATTGCATTGGCAGGATATAACCCATAGCCAAAGTCCAAACATGTCTGACGTTAAGCTTGATCAGTTGCCAATACTTCCTGCTGCACAAAGTTCTAAGGGAAAGGTGGCTTCTGACAGGTAACTGTTACTTTCTGCATTACCTTCTTTGCCTACCTATATTCATTTCTTTACCATAGAATTGAATGTGTTTAAAGTCGGTAATTGGTCCTCCTGCATGGCTACAGCTTCATGCAGTTTTCTTTTTCTTCAGCGAGACAGCCCAACAATCTCATCACGAAACTTCCAACTTAATTTATTCTTGAAGTTCTTCCTAGTTCATCTCCTCCATACTAAAGTCACAGCATAAATCACACCAGCTCTTCTTCATCTGCTGCCAACTTAACTAAGCATGGTGCTAAAAGTAACCATGCCTTCAGATAACAAAGAGAGTTGAAAGAACATCCGCTTGGTTTTTCAAAGGCTAACTGAAGGAAATTGAACTGTCAACCTTTCTAGGCTCTAGTAGATGACTGGCGGCAATAGGTTGTTGCAGTAGCGAGTTATTTACCTCATCCCGTCATTATTGCCATCACAGAAGTGTCACAGGCTTGTTCATCCTGGGAATATATTAATTCTGGACGGGATTGTAGAAGCAGGTTTTGTATGCTACTTTACTAATATATAGCTTCAGCAATTACGATTCATTTGTATGTATTTTTCCAAGATAATGTTCTTGCCTCCTATTTTATGAAGTCGAATGTATCTGTAGATTTTAGAAAAAAAAAGGGGGTCACCCAGGGGGGAGTTTCATGTGACAGAATGATGTAAAAGTAGTTTCAGTAAATTTTTTGAGCGGTTCTCAACTCACAGTTTTTTGCAATTTGAAGTTTGAATGCGATAATGTCATTTTCACTTTGAAATGCATATTTGACGATTTCTATGCTTCATATTGAAGCTGACATTTTGTATTTAAACAAAATTGTGTTTTCTTTGTGGAAGGAGTGAAGATCAGTCAGAGGAAAGCGAGTGGGGTAGAGATGGAAGAAATAATTTCTTTCGTGCATATTGGGTAATGAAAGAATCTATTTTATTCCATCCCTACCCTATGTTGGGTATTGGAATGATAGAGAGCTTTGAAGCAACTTCAACTCATAAAGTTTCTCTATTCGTTTGTCAATTGCAAGTCATGGCTTAATTTTAAATGTGCACACCAACCATTTTAAAGAAATTATTAGATAATCCTGATAAAATACATATGTCTTCATATAACAATTGTGAATTCACTCGTTATCATTTTAATCATTCATTTTTACACCTGACTAATGATATTAGTGATATTTAAAATAATCTCACATAAAAACTGTTTAAAAAAATTACTATTATACTCATCTGTTTTCAATAAAAAGACATTATTCATACTTTCATTTAATACACATTTTTATTTTATTAATCGGACATACACACTATAAGTAAATTTAAATTTCTGCCCTTTTTGAGGGAATCAAAGGCTAATGCTAGCGATGAAGAAATCACCAAAAAATGGCCAACACACAAAGTCACTACGAGAGCGAAATTAGTTGATCCACATTCTGTTCTTGGCAAAAGAGAAGAAATGATAGGAAGCTTGGTCGGTTCTAGCTTTAATACAGAACATTTAAAAGCAAAAATGCCGCCAAATAGACTTCTTTTGATGCACTACAAATTGCGACAGATAGGGAAGAAAAAAAAAAAAAAGGATATGAATTTTGCACTCTTGGAAATATTTTGTTCCACTTCATATGCATCATTGTTTAACGAAGATTAGACCCTTAGATCCTGTTTAGTGTAACTTTGTTGAATACTCATTATTGACAGCTACAACCTCATTTTATTAATGAATTCTATAATTTTTATAGAATTTATTTATAAATTTATATTTTATATGTTTGGTATAAATAAAAATTCATTTAAAATTTTATTTTATTAAATCTTTAAAATTGATTATAACTAAATCAAATTCTACAAAATTTAATAAATTTTGCTACTAAATTCTAAAATTGTAAAGAACTTTTTCATTATAACAAAACATTATCAGTTAAAATACTTTTTTTCATTTACATATTTTCTTTTCTCTTTTATTTCTTTCATTCTTTCTTCTCCTCTTTCTTCTTTTCTCTAGACTTTCTCTCATTTTCTCTAGACTCTCTCTCATCTCTTTTTATTTTTTTATATTATAAAAATTTTAAAAATAATACAAGAATATTTTTATTAAATAACATATTTTTTTAGAATTTTACACTTAACCAAACATAATTTATTTCATCTGAAATGAATTTTGTTTTTATTATGTAGTATACCAAAAATAAAAATTTATTTGCAAATGAATTCTATAACAAATTTATTCATATATAAAATGAATTTTAAGTAAGAATTAAATCAAATTTTATGTAAATATTTCATAAAATTATTATTATTTATAATAATTCATACATATAATTATTTATATAGATATAAATTATACGTACGTACATACATAGAAACACACACACACACACACACATATATATGAGATAATTTGAGTCTTTAAAAATAAATAATGTTTAACTATTTACATTAAGTATTTTTTAAAATAAATTTATACACTAAATATTAATCATTATGTAATAATAATTTTATTCAAAATGGTGAAATAACAATAAGTAAAAGTAGTAAAATTAAAATTATTAATGAATAAATAAATTATTAATAATAAATAAATTCAATGATATATTTGTTCTTTCATTTATAAAAGTACAAGTCTTGATAAAAAGCTTTATATTACATACTTTTTTGTTGTTATTAAATAATTTACTTACTAAAAGAATCATTTGAAAAGGTAAAAACAAATACGTCTTAATAATTAATTCATATATGTATAATTAAATTATAATTTTAGACTTAATTTTAGATAAATGTTTATTATTTTCAAATATTTAACATAATATTTGTAATAAAAATAATATAATTTATTTTTATTTATCATATAATAAATAAAATAATCATTAAATATTTATTTTATTTAATTAATTAAAATAAAATAATATAAAAATTAATAATATATAAAAAAATTTTATGTAAAAATAATTTAAATTTTTAATAATATAAAAGTTTTTTAAATAAAAATAATTTAAATAATTTAATAATATAAAAATGTTTATATTAACTTTAATAATGATACATATTTAGTAATATAATGGAAGTAATTCGCCCCCGTCTTATTAAAAAAATTTTTTAATTCTAGTTTCGCCTCAAAATCGTTATCAACCGGTCCCCTTGTATCAATTTTGAGCCCACCAGACCCATGGCCAAGAAATTTTGGGCTGCGAATGAGTGGTCCAAACTTTTCATTTTACATAATATTGAATTTAGGGGGGGAAAAATTTTAACCTTCCACTTTACTTATGGGATGATCGTAACCATTAAAACTTTTGACCAAAAAAAAAAAATCATTAAAACACATCCATTTTATATAAAATATTAATATTTTTTGAGATGATATATCTAACCCTTGGACAACTTTAGGAAAACACCATCCAAGGGTCCAAATTCAGCTGGAGGTGTGTCTCAAAAACATACTTTTTAAAAATTATTTTTTAAAATGGATTATAAAATTTCATATATTTTTTAAAAAAGTATATCAAAATAATATTTGATGTATTCATTAACTTTCTGAAAAATTTATTACAAAATACTATTTTATTCATAGTCTAATAGATAAATGCATTAAATAAATATATTTAAAAATAATTTATAAAATATCTCTTCAATTCTTTTAGAAAATTATTCGATATGTTACTTTTCTACATTAAAAAAATTGAATAGCAAAAAGCAAATGTGAATTTCTTTTTTACTTTACATTCTCTTACAATCAAACATGGAAAAAAATTTATTTCTCAAAAAAATTAAAATTTTAAAATCAATTTTCTTTAAAACAAATAATATTTATTTTAAAAAATATTTTCTTACTGCTAGTATATATACATACACCAATCTCTATTGGCAAATATTTTTTCTTAATTTGTGCAGTTTTGTCATTATCATGTCGACTAAGGGTATAAATGAATCGAGATAATTTGTAAATTATTTGATATTAATTTGAGATTAATTGAGTCGAACTCAAGTTTAAGCTACTCGAATAATCGAACGATCTGAATTCGAGCTTCAAAATATTTGGTTTGAGAGACTCGATAGTCTAATCCATCGAGCGTAATCGATTCATGTCTAATCGAGTTTATTCAAGCCTAAATTTCAATTTATAAAATTCACAACAAAAATTATATAAATAGACGAGTCTAATCGAGTCAATATCAAGTATTCGAGCATCAACCAAACTCGAGCTTACAAATTAAAATTTGATCGAGTTTGAGTTTTGAATTTTCAAGTCTAGTGCGAGCTCAAACCTGACAGGATTCAACTCGACTCGGCTCAATTACACCCCTAGTGTCAACTTAAAAAGTGAATGCATCAACTTTTTTCTTTTGCATAATCAAGATTAAGAAGAATAATTATTAGAGAAAATTTATTAGAGGAAATTTTAGAGTGACATACATTTAAAAGTCTTAAAATTTATTTTAGTGTCTTGATTTTTTATCCAATCAATAATATATAAAAACTTATTAAATATATGTAACTTTTTTTTATATTACGTAAAAAGATGTATAAGTTACATATAAAATGTTACGTAAAATTCATAGTAATATATATGTAATTTTTTATATATTTACTAGTTATGATTATATTATCTAGTTGCATTTTGAGTTAAAAAAATTTACATATTATTAATTGTAATATGTAAATTTAAATTATTTTATGTCAGTATGTAATTTTATTAATTTTATGTATAAAAATTATTAAAATATAATTCTTTTTAGGTAAATTTTACAGTAACATTTTTAACAATATTATTTAATAATGTAATTTAATTCAATAGTAAATAATAACTTTATTTAATCCGACTATATTTAATTATATCTAATCTAGTAGTGAATAATAATTTCAATTAATCCAATGATAAATTATTAATTATAATATTATAATTTAATAATATAAACTATTTTATAGTGTTTATTTTTTTATATTATGTAAAAAGACGTACAATTTTACTAGAAAATTTAATAAGGTTATATAAAACTCTAAAACACTATAGAATGCCATCAAATAAAAACAAAGAGGAAATGTGCAATCACATGATTTAAGACATTTGTCATTTCTTTCTTTCCCTTACTTTTCTTTCACTTGCCCATTCCATTCATCCGCCTTCAGACAAAGAAAACGAAAGAAACGAGAGAACCAACCCAAGTTACAAATTCAAGAGAAAAGAAAGATGGAGGCACCAGCAGCACAGACCATAGACAGGAATTACCAGGCAGGAGAAGATGAACAAGACAAACTTATCAATGAATGGTAAGCACTCAACTAAGCCTTATTATTCATTTCCCCCCTCTTGTTTCGTTTATTTCGTTTTAGAAAATGAAAAAATCTTTAAAGAATTTTGTTTTCTGATTTAGAATGTGCATTTGTTTAATGTATATTGGGGATGGGTGCAGCTGTTCATGTTGTTATGATTGCTCAGGAAGCTTCTTTGATTACTTGTGCTGTAACTTGTGCTAAAGAAACAGAAAGAAAACTTAATCACTATGGGTACGCAAGAAAATGGTTTCTTATGGATTTGGAAAATGATGGTTGATGATGGAATCAGTTGAAGGGATTGTGTGCATTATCATCTTAGTAGTATTAGTGGACTGTTTAATGGGAAGAGAAATTCTTCACTGGTGACAATCAAATCCTATCCTGTCATATATTATATTGAATTAATATCGTTATATATTGTTACGGAAATTTAATCTATAATTTTATGATGAGAATTACTTGTCGTAACCCATCATAGTTTTCTTTTTAAATTAAATATAGGGGATGTTTGGCTTCTTGTTTTAACTTCATGTAATATGAAATGAATGCTAAATTATTGAATCATTGATCTGGCAAGCATTAATCCATAATAATAATAAACTTTTTGGTAATAAATAATAATATAAATTCATAAGTGGGTGGTGAGTTTAATGAATTGTTTGTGACCTTACAGTGGCGTGGATTATTTTGTTTTGTGTGTGTATTAAATGGAGAGAAATCAAAGAATGCACGTTGCTGATGTTAATGAGTCAAATCCCACTACCCACTACAAAAAGCTTTATAATGGTAGTTTAATGGCAATCACACATCTTATTAACTAGGGTTTGAATCGTTAATCACATCATAAGAGACATTTTATTAGTGTGAAGGACCCTCTTAAAAATTCAAAATAATATAAAAATTGATTTGAAAATTTCTTAATTATATTAAAAAGAATTAATTTAGCGGCAGTAGTGATCTAGTAGCGTTGCACTTCTTCAATGAATAAATGAATTTTTGGTGATCCAATGGAAGTTTCAAAGGAGTTTGGCCCTTGAGCAACACAATAAGGTTAACCCTCCTCCCTCCTAATTTTCATTACTTCCCTTTTTTAAATCCGCCAATATTAATTTGGTAGATTATTTTGGGAGGTTCATTACACAAATAACCAACTTAACCTAATCGTCATTCTTGATATGATCGCACTAAACCATGTATCAAGCGAATGGTTTAGGTTGAAAGCAATGATTATGCATCATTTTTAAATGGAAGCTGCTACAATACGTGAGCACATCTATTGTGATATCACACCTTTCGTATTTGTTTGATTAATAACTTTTTATATAAAATTTGATTAAATATTTATCATTTTCTATATTTGATAGTATATTTTTTTTATTTTTTGTGATCATGTATTAAATTTAAAATAGTCAAACACGATCTTAAAGTGACATCGATATCATTAGGGTCATATTTTACTCAATATATTATAATGAAAATAAAAATTGATCGAATTCTTTGTAAAATCAGAAAAAGAAAAAAAGAACTTTTTGCCAAATGAGTGCGAAAAAACTTTTTCCTTTTTAAAACAGAAAGAAATTAGGTAAAATATATATGCATGCATTGTGCAATGCTTAGAGCAGAACTTGAGTTTAAGAAATAGCAAAATATGAAGTGCAAAACCTTAGGCAGATAGGACCTCCCCCACCAATTTCTCTTTTAAAGACTATGGTGTCATAGAGGTAGGTAGCAGAATGATACAAGAAAAATAATCACAGTTGACCCCCTCGTCCAAATGCTGACATAAGTCAGCTGATAAAGTACATTTCTCTTTGGCAAAGACCCACCACCACCTCATCATTTTTATTGGCCAATTAATACTCATGATCCCTTCATTTCCATTTTGAAGGATTAATAATTAATTTCATGATGCTTATCACCCCAACTTGCACGGCTAGAGCCTGTATGCAAGTCTATGATGGATCCATCTCACCATCGCCCATCATGCAACCTCCTGTTTCCACTGTACACCTGAGAATTGTGCAATATTGTTAAAGAACTTCCAGGATATTCCTTGTATATAATTTTTTTGACTGAAAACTCATTCTTCAGTAATGGGATTGTGGTAGTAAGTATCCAAAGTCCATACCAAAAAGAACCACAGTATCTCTTCAAGGGCATTTTGTCTTCGCAAGCAAACATTTGAGTCCAATTTGAGAGTATCAACAACACTAGATTATGTTTCTTTTCTAGATGCGATACATCATCACACCACCAATTAGAGACTTAGCTTCTTATTCTTCTTCTTTTTTTTTTTGTTTTGCCTCTTTCTATGTAGTGGGAATTGTTTAGTTTCTGTTCCCACTAAGCAAAGATGAGGAACTGTGCCAAACTCACTAATAGGGACATCTTCAGTGGAAATGTCACTTAGTTTAGTAATCTAACATTCTTCGTCTTAGCTTATAAATTGCTATTTGCTGCTTACAACAGTTTCAGTTACCTTTCAAGAAATGAAGCACAATAAGTCTTTCCCCTAGGTTCACTAGTGGGTAAATACCATCGATGTTATCAATACTATGTCACTTATTTTAATTTGGTACCAATGCTTTAATTTTTTTTTTCTTTTTGATACCAATGCTTTAATTTATTGTTCAAATATAGATTTAAACTGAGAATCTAGAAAATTTTGATTAGATTTCCAATTTGAATCCATGTTTGAACATTAAATTAAAGCATTGATACCAAAAATAAATAAAATTAAAATATTGATACCAAATTGAAATAAGTGACATAGTATTAATATTAGTGATGCTATTATATATTAATATATGTTTATATACTAATGTATGTTTTATATATCATTATATTAGGATAGTAATTTATTAACATATTAATGCTCATTAATATACTAATTTATTAGCATATTTGTGTATTAGTGACTATAATAAATATGCAAAACTATGCTTAAGTGATTTAACTAATTGTTGTTAGTAGGGTAAATGAATATTTTATTAATGACAATAGAAATATATTTGGATCAATATATACATTTTTACTAATGATGACAAAAGTATATATATATATATATATGTATATATATATATGTTGGCCCTTGGCACCAAGAAGGGGAGTTGAATTGGTGTATAAAAATTTTAAAAATAAAGAAGAGGGGAAAAATAATGAGACTAATGAACACAAACGATTTATAGTGGTTCGGGTATTAACCAACCCTACGTCCACTCCCCAATTCACCAATTGGGTATTTCACTCAATTACTAGTGTTTTACAAGCTCACACTCAACTTACAATAGTGTGTTTTACGAGCTCACACACAATCTTACAACAGTGTGTTTTACGGGCTCACACACAACCTTACAACCGTGTGTTTTACGGGCTCACACACAACCTTATAACCGTGTACCTTACAATATGGTGTTTAATGCTCACACCCAACAAATTGACAATATTGCAAAGAAAATTGAAATAAATGAGTAGCAAAGATTGAGAGCTTTTTCTCTTGATAATAAATTTCTTGACAATAAATCTCTTAATCTTTGCTATTAATGTTTGGTGGAGTATTTATAACCAAATTCCTCCAAAGAAACTACCGGCTAGTTTGTAACGGCTAGTTTTATAACGGCTAGTTTTCAATAGTGTTTTAGGAAAATATAGTCGTTGTGTTTCTTCAGCCAGCATAAGTTGCGGTCGCTAATCCATTTGTGTAGACCGCGATTCTAACCGTGAATCAGTCTGTCAAAATCTGCAATTTTTACTTCTCAAATTGTGGTCGCTACCAACATGTAGTCTTCGCGATTTTTGACTTCCAATGGCTTCCTAGAACACTTGTCAAGCTCCGATTGTGGAATAAATTCTCATTTGGAGTTCTTTGAAAATTGCGGTCTCGACTCCGGTGCGACTCAGACCGCGAATTCTACTGTGACAATTAGACCTTAACTTGAGAGACTTATATTTCTGCAAAATCAAAACTTAATAAAAATATTAGTAATGATCAATCTCCTTTGTCAAAATCAAAAGATGTTCTAAACTTAGGATTAAATATCCTAGTCCAACAATATATATATATATAAATGAATTATGTTTTAAAAATATAAAAATTAAATATGT
>CATIWR010010189.1:0-26673 GCA_949677035.1 Omphalea diandra
ACCCTTTTCATTTTTAATTCTCTTTGCAAAACTTTGAAAAGCATCAAAAGGATCATACTTATGAGCTAGAAAGGATACCCAAGTAAACCTAGAGTAATCATAAACTAGGACTAGTGTATAATGTTTTCCACCTAAACTAGTACTCCTAGTAGATCCTATCAAGTCCATGTGACTTAATTGAAGAGGTATAGATGAACTTATAATGTTCTTTGTTTTAATGGAGGATTGGTGTTGCTTTCCCATTTGACAAAGACCACATGTCTTGTCTCTAGAAAACTTTAGCTTGGGAAGACCTTCAACTAGCTTTCCTTTTGATAAGCTTTGCAATAGATCCATGCTAGCATGTCCAAGCCTTCTATGCCATAGCCAAGCTTCATTACTAAGAGACATAAGATACTTAAAAGATTGGTTAGCCAAATTGTCTAAGTCAATTAAGTAGGTATTGCTTTTCCTTTCTCCTTTAAAAACTACCCTTTTATCCATTAATGTGGTAACTCGACATTCTTTAGGGTCAAAGGTGACTTTATTACCATTGTCACATAATTGACTTACACTAAGCAAATTATGTTGCAAGCCATCAACTAGCAAAACATCATTAATTAAAGAGCAACCATTCTTACCAATGGTTCCAATGCCAATTACCTTACCCTTGGTATTGCTACCAAATGTGACATTACCACCTTCTTTTTCCTTGAATAGCTTCTTATTACCCATCATGTACTTTGAGCATCCATTATCCATATGCCAATCATTTGATTCATTGGTGGTTGCCAAACACCCCTACACAACACAAATAAATCATCTTTGCATTGGTAATCAAGTATACTTAGGTCTTAAAGGGTTAGGTTTTGAAGGATCCTCCAATTTGAGGTGTGTCTTCGTAATGTAACAAAAAACATTTATGTGCCTATACTTCATGCAATAATGGCATTTGAGTTTAGACCTATGTGTCTTTCTCCTATACAATGCCTTGGTATGAGTGGGGGGTTTTTTATACCAACATGATGTGTGTGAGAGCATGGACATACATGAATGGGTATAGGTGTGTATTTTCTGTATGTGTGTGAATTATCATGCCTTTTGTTGTACATGTAAGCATGATTGACCTTTTTAGAAATAGGCCTTGAGTCTTGTTGCACTTTCTCTTTTCCCTTAAGCATTGAGAGTTTAGTGCTTTTTTCTTTCCAACAACCTCAATACTTGAAGTTTGAGGTGTTGAGGCTCTAATGAATGTAGTGGATGGGGATGTAGAAGAAGAGGCTCCATTGAATCCTAGACCATACCTAATCAAGGGAGGTCTTTATGATACAATGAGTGTATCCAAAGCTTCCTTACCCTTATGAAACTTAAAGATAGAGCTTTTAAGCTCAATGACTTCTCCTTTCAAAGAGTCATTCTCTTTTCTTAATGAAGCTAGAGATGAAGATGATTTGGAAAGATTTTCCATTTATTTCTTGAATTCTTCATTTGAAGCTCTCAATTCACTTACAAGGCTATTAAGGGATTTGAATTCATCCTCTAATTTATTGCATTTCTTCTTGTAAGTTTTCATTTGTGACTTATATCTATCATATTTCATGGTGAGAGCTTCTAAAAGCTCATCATCTACATCATCTAAATTATCATATTCAGAATAAGAATGAGAAAAGCTTACCTCATTAGGAGAGTTTTCTTAAGCCATGAAGCATATGTTAGCAATCTATTCCTCTTCATCATCTTCACTTGAGTTATCATCCCAAGTGGCTTTGAAGCACTTCTTCTTCTTCTTTAGCTTGGGGCAATCATACTTAATATGGTCTTGCTTGCCACACTCATAGCAATTGACATCGTTTGATCTCTCTTTGGGAGTTAGAGTTGATTTCTTGAAGTTTCTTCTTTCTTTTCTTTTTCTAATCAGCTCCTTGGTCCTTTTAAGCATTGCAAGTTCCTCCTCCTTTTTGTCACTTTCCTTTTCACTTGAGGCTATTTCTACTTCCTTTTCCTTTGAAGATGATTTAAGTGCTAAGGTCCTTTTTTCTAGTTTTTCAAATTTCTCCCCTTGACCTCTCATTCTCTTCATTTCTTCATCTTTCTTTAAGGCCAACTCATGAGTCAAAAGTTTTCCTATTAAGACATCCATTGGCACCTTCCCTATTTCTGGGTTAGACTCTTAGATACTAGACACTCTAACACCAAATTTCTCAAGAGGCAAAGATTTCAAAATTTTAGAATTTACCTCATGATTTGTGAGAACCCTACCAAACTTCTTCATGTTGGAATTTACCTCATGATTTGTCATATCTATTATGCTCTCTTTCTCCTTCATCATGAATAGCTCCCACTCCGTCACGTACATCTCAAGTCGGCTGGATTTCACCGAAGTGGTGCCCTCATGATAGTTCTCCAATGCCTTCCAAATACCATGAGCAGTTTGGCAATGTTGAACCCTTCCAATTTCTTCTCCTGAGAGAGAACTTAGAAGGATTGCCATGGCTCTTTTATTTTGGCATTGGATGTTTTGTGTGCTTAACCCATTCTTCTCTAGGGATTAACTCCTCATTCTCAACCACCACTTTGGTGGGTGGCTTCCAACCTTTAGCAACAATATCCCATAGATCCACCACATCAGTATCTAGATAGATCTTCATCTTATACTTCCAATTAGTATAGTTTGCTCTATCAAAACAAGGCTTGAGGTAGATGTGGATTCCTTCTTATGCTATGTTCTTTACTCACACACTTAAGGTTTTTAATGAGACTTAGCTTTGATGCCACTTGTTGGCCTAGTGCATTAAGAAGAGGAGTTGAATTGGTGACTATTTTTCAAATTAAAAAGGATTGTTTAAGTGTTTAGAGGATGAAGAAGAAGATGATAAGAAATAACACAAAGGTTTATAGTGGTTCAGGTATTAACAAACCCTACGTCTACTCCCCAATTCTTTATAATTGGGTATTTCACTCAACTAAACTAATGTTTCCAAGTTCACACCAAACTTCTACAACTTGTGTTTATGGCTCATATAAAAACCTTATAAGTTGTGTTTTCTAGGCTCACATAACAACCTCTCTTAAGTGTTTTGTATAGGCTCACACTTCAACCTCTTACAAGAGTTTTAAATCTAGGCTAACTATCAACCTCTTACAATGGTGTTTATTGCTCAACCTAACAATCAATAACACATAAATGAGAATGAAAGATTGAGTAGCAAATTTGGCAAGAGTTTGGTTACAAATTAATGAATTCTCTTGCATTTACATTTGTTTGGTGGAGTATTTATAGCCCACATCCACCAAAGAGACATTACTCTAAAACTATCAACAAATCTCCAAGTTATACTAGGCAGATTTAGCATTAAATACTTGTTAGGCAAAAGTCACAGTCGCTACTACCATTTCGCAGTAGCAAATTTTCAATTTGCAATTAGGAGCCAAAAATTGAGGTAGAGAACCCCGTTCTATGTCTAACGGCTAGTCCACATGTCATCTGTCTATTGGTTGTCTAAGAAATGTAGTTGTTATGTTATACTTACTTCTTAAAAGTCACTTTCGCGAGTTGTCTTTGGCTTAGGCTTGATTGAGACTGCAAATTCCTTTGTTTGATGAGGAAATTACAGCTTCTTGAGTTGTGATTGTGACCAGCAATTCGCCTTCACGATTTTTTATCTTCAACAATTACCTTGGACACTTGGCATGTTGTGGCTGTGGCTTTGGTTCCCTCATTTGTCACTATGCAAGTCACGGTCATGAATCTAGACATAATGCCCACCATGAATTCCTTTGTGACTCAAGCTCACTTTTTTAGGCTAAGTTGCGGCTGCTAATTCACCTGTAAATTCCTCTGGCCTAGCTTTATCTGTCCTTATGACTGATTTTCAGTCACGATTTATGATATACACATCACGAATTTTGATGAACTTCTCAAGGTTGGAGATTTTAAATTCCATCAAACTTCTAATGAAAAAACTAACTTATAATTTGCAAAAAACACTTAATGAAAGTATTAAAACTTATCAATCTTTATTGTCAAGATCAAAGGAGGTTCATGACTTAGGTTTAACTAACCTAGTCCAACAAAGGATAACTTAAATAAAAAAAATTGAATGCTTAAAAGTTGAGAAATAAATTCGCAAGAGTTTTGCTACAATAAATGTTATTCTCTTGCATTCAAGTCCATTTGGTGGTGTATTTATAAGCTACAACCATTAAAGAGATATTACAAACAAAATTATGGTTAAATCTCTAAAATATGCTAGGCAAATTTTACGTTTAATACTTGTCAGATTAATTGTGGTCGCGAAATTCACATAATACCAAATTTTGCTTAATTCATGGTGTAGAACCTCATTTGTATCTAATAGCTAGTCCACATGGCATAAAACTATTGGTTCTTTAGAAAAAATAATCATTACATACCTTAAGCAATAGTGAAAGCCACAGTCTCTATTTTTCCTTTTTGGACGTAATGCTCACTGATAAATCGTCTGCCTAAATAGAGATGTTTCACCAAAATCGCAACCTTAACCATTATTTCACTATCACAAATTTTAATGTTCCAATAATTCTTTAGGATACTTGGCATAATCTAGTTCAAGATTTGATTCCTCTAAGTGAATAAAAAAGTCAAGGTCGCGACATTGGATGCGACATACATCGTGAAATTGTCTGTCCAAAATTTATCTAACTCTTTTACAAGATAGCAATCATGACTTTCTAATTTATGACCGTGAATTAGGATGCAAATTTCAATCTTTGAGATTAAGGCTTTCATTCAAATTTCAATGAGACCCTAACTAAATATCTGCAAGATCAACACTTTAAATTGACATTAGAACCTCTCAATATTTATTGTCAAGATAAAAATAGAGTTTTGACTTGATTTGACCAATTTAGTCCAATAGTTCCATTGATCTTGAGAGATCACCTTATGTTGGAGTTTATGTGCTAAGCATATGCATAGTATTTTTAGTTCTTTAATCCTCACTCCTTGATTTGGCATTCTAACTTCTCTAATAGTTGGTTGTACTATGAGTGTTCTAGCATTTTGTGAGCAATATGAGATGTGGTGAGATGATTACTAACACCTTTGTTTGCCTTTTCCTTTAGTTTCCTTTATTTTTTTTCTTTTTTTAATTACTAACTTATTGTCTTCCTTTGGGTTTAGGTGTTATTGCTTGAGTTAGACCATGAATTTGATCTTGGTTATCATTCTATATTGATTATGGGAGATTATCTGTGTATGGATGGATGATGATGCATGTTAAACCCCTATACCATGTCACATGCTCTCACCCCCTTTTATATATATGATCATGGATGATGTGATGTGTGAATGATGAATGCATGAGACCGCTTTGTCATGATGCATAACCCTTATCGCTTGAAATTGGTGACTTGATTTGTTTAAGTGGATAAAGCTTATATATATGTTTAGGGGCACTAATTGAACTAATTAATAACTTGGCTAAAATATTAAAAGTGAACCAAAGATGCCTAAAAGTTATATCCTAATATTTGGGCAATTTAGTCCTGCATAATCACTTCCCCAAGTTGTACCTAATTTTCAAACCAGATCTCTAATGGGGTGAAGACAAAATGGGCCATTTAATTGACTTAGATTAGGTTTAGATTTTATCATTCCTAGTTTCTTATCTCAACCAAAGTTAGGTGGTGACTCCATATTTTCTAGGGATGGTACCATTGTATTGTCCCACTTTTGGTCCCCTCAATGACCACCATTTTGGACTAATGGCTTTGAAATTGCGTAAGGCCTAAAAGGATCCCTCACTAGTCTAATCAAATGCCATACCTTAGGGTCACTACCAAAGTAAAGACCCTCATCCTCTTGACCCCCTATTGGTCGATAAAAGAATAAAGTCACAAGTAAGATTTCATTAGTTTGAGTACAATCCAACTGAGGTACTCATGACATCCGTTAAAGCCTTATCGTTTGTCGAACTAGTAGGGATAATGGCTACTTGTATCATTTTAGTCCTCTAGTTCATCTGATACATAATAGTTGGGTAAAGAGTATCAAAAGTAGATACCCCACTATTGTTCCTTTTATTTTGCTCGACATAAGCTTCATACATTTTTATGAGTCAATTTATTTTAACCTTAATAGTTCAATCCATGGGTGTTTGGTCTCTAATTTTCTTAACTCCCTGGTTATAAGCTATCAAAACTAATTAACTTAGTGAGGACATTTTCTCCTTTTAAGCTCAGCCCAGGGTGGCGGCTACATCCACACACCTATGGACTTGCCTTATTATTTAGTAAACAACCTTTACAAGCTTGTCTTTCTTAGTTAAGTGATTCTCTAGCCAAAGCTTACTAGTATTGAGCTTTTTCACTTCATTAGCATATGAAAGTTGAAGTTTCTCTATTTTAGCCTTATGGTTCTTTATCGCAGCCTTTACCTTCATAGAGGCCTCCTTCTTGGCTTCCTTTATTTTTTCTTAGCAGCCTATTCAAAGCAATAATAAATGTTACAAAGTATTGATAAAAAAAAGAGAAAAAAGAAAAAAAAAAGAAGATTATCAAATACATATAGAAGAAGATGCTTCAGCTTCTAACCTTCTCCTTTGGCCTTCCTCAAGTGCCTGAAGGTCCCTCAACATGTACATAGCCCCTGTGCACTCTAAGTCAAATGAGATAACTTCAGCCCAATATTGTCTATCTGGCCATAATTGTCATAGATGGAAAGGTTTTGAATAGTGCCATTCAAGTTTGCCTCCAGCCAACATTTAAGGTTTGGGCACTCTTCCTCTAAGGCTTAAAGAGCTTCTATTTGTTTTTAACTCCCTCTTTATCATATGGCTCAATAGCTTAGAAGGAGTTTCTCTTCCTCGTCTTTCCGTTCTCTCCTCTTATACATTTGCCCTTACTCTTTGGGTGGAAGGAAATAGGGTTAAAGTAAGAACTCTTTTAACTGGTGAAGGGATAGGTAGGATTCACTCCTCTCATTCGGCAACAATAAGGCATTCCTTGCCCTGCGTCTGTTATTCACCCTAATTATTTTATCCTCTCTCCTTTGAGGGAGCAATCATAGGCAAGTCCCAAAGGACGTCCTCCTTGGTGTTAAAGTCAATTTGGACGTTCTTCAAGAACTCCATCTATTGGACTAGTTTGGCTAACCCTAAGTCTTCGACCTCTTTTGATCTTGACAAAGAAGATTGATCATTTCTAATGTTTCCATTAAGTGTTGTTGTGCAGAATTAACTTAGACTTTCAATTGGAAGTTGGATGGATTTTACAATCTTCAAGAAGGCAAAGTTTATCCAAATTCACGGTCAGTTATTTGTAATTTGTGATCGCAACATAGCTCAAGACAGGGTGAAACTAAGTCAGATGGATTCGCAGGCATCGTCGCTGTCGCGACTCATCCAAAGATGGGAATGTCAAAGTCACAGATGAATTCACGATTAATGTCACACTTCAATTGTGACCGCAACTTTCATAGTGACTGAAGAGGGAACCAAGTCCACAACCACATCGTGCCAAGTGTCCTAGGTATCTGTTGAAGAATAAAATTTACGAGGGCGACATTATAGGTAGCGACCACAATTTATAAAGATGAAAATTCTCCTTCAAACAGAAGAATTCGCGTCTCAGTCGCACCCTGTACAAGGACTGATCACGACCATGACTTTTGTTGGCAGTTAGAAAGCAACAACTATATTTTTCTGAATGACCAATAAGGATATGACACACAGACTAGCCATTAGACATAAATAGGATTTTTTGCTGCAATTTTTATCTCCCGTATGGAAATTGGTATGTCGCGGCCGCAAATCATCAGTAGCAACTGCGACTCCTGCCTGACATCCAATTAATGCAAAATCTGCCTAGCATGTCTTAAAGATTTAATGAGTTTCATAGTCTAACTTCTATTTAATGGGTACGAGGCATAAATACTCCACCAAACAGTTGTTAATAAGATATAGATAGAGAATTCATTACTTGTGTAAAAGCTTTTGCAATTTAGCTACTCAATTTGTTCTATTCTTTATGAGATTGTGATTGTTGGGTGTGAGCACTAAACACCAATTGTAAAAGGTTTTAGTGTAAGCCTTAGAAAACACTTGTGAAAGAGGTTGTTGTGTGAGCCTTGAAAACACAAAGTGTAAAAGTTAGACGTAAGCTTGAAAACACCATTTTTAGTGAGTGAAACACCCAATTACAGAGAATTAGGGAGTGGACATAGGGTTAGTTAATACTCGAGCCACTATAAATCTTTATGTCTCCTTTCTACTCTATCTTTATCCCTCACTTCATTTTTTTAAAACACAAATTTGACTCCCCTTCTTGGTGCTTAGGGCTAACAAGTGGTATCAGAGCCTAGTCTCACAAACAAGCCTTAATTGGGTGAGTAAAGATCATGGCACAAAAGAGAATCCACTCACACCTCAAGCCTTACTTTGATGGATCCAACTATACTCATTGGAAGTATAAGATGGAGATTTCTCTTGATATAGATGTAGTGGACCTTTGGGATGTAGTTGTCAAGGAATAGAAGCCACCCACTAAAGTAGTGCATGGAATTGAAGAACGCATTCTAAGGGAAGATTAGGTTGAAGCCCTTAGGAGGTCAAATGGCAAGAATAAGAGAGCAATGGCTATTCTTCTAAGCTTTCTCTCAAGGTAAGAGATTGGAAGAGTGCAACATTGCCAAATAGCTTATGCCATTTGGAAGACTCTTGAAAACTATCATGAGGGCACAACACTTATTAAATCAAGTAGATTGGAGATGTACGTGACGGAATGGGAGCTCTTCATGATGAAAGACGTGAAAGCAACACTGAAATGATGAATAGACTTCTATCCATTGTCACAAACATGAAGAAATTTAGAAGGACTCTCACCAACTATGAGGTAAATGTGAAAATCCTTAAAACTCTTCCATTACATAAGTTTGGTGCAAGGGTGTGTAGCATTCAAGAGTCCAACCTGGAGATTGGAAAGGTTCCTACGAATGTGTTAATAGTCAAACTTTTAACTCATGAGTTAGCCTTACAAAAGGATGAGCAAATGAAGAAATTAAAAGGCCAAGGAGAAAAATCAGAAAAATAAAGAAGAACCTTGGCACTCAAATCCTCAACCAAAGAGAAGGAGATAGAAACTACCTCTAGTGATGAAGAGAGTGACAAAGAAGAAGAAGAGCTAACAATGCTATAAAAAAGGACTAAGGAGTTAATTAGAAGAAGAAAAGAGAGAAGAAACTTCAAGAAGACAACTCCTAATCCGAGAGAGAGATTTAATGAAGTCACTTGCTATGAGTGTGGCAAACAAAGTCACATCAAATATGATTGTCCTAAGATAAAGAAGAATAAAAGAGAGGACAAGGAGAAGAAGAAAAGTTTCTTAGCCACTTGGGATAATAGCTCAAGTAAATATGAAGAAGAAGGAGAAGTTGCCAACATTTACTTCATGGCACATAAAGACTCTCCAAATGAGGTAAGTACTTCATCCCACTTTCATTCAAATTTTGATGAGGTAAATGAAGAGCTTCTAGAGGCTTTTACTATGAGATGTGACAAATACAAGTCACCAATAAAGTCTTACAAGAAAAAATGTCTAAAATTAGAGGATGATTATAAATCTCTCAATGATCTTGCAAATGAATTGAGAGCATCAAATAATGAGCTAAAAAAATCTATGAAAAATATCTCCAAGACATCAACTTTCTTAGCAACCTTAAGAAAAGAGAATGACTCTCTAAAAGGGGAAGTCGTTGAGCTTAGAAGCTCAATTTCTAAGTTTCATAAAGGAAAGGAAGCCTTAGACACATTGATTATGTCTCAAAGGCCACCAATGATTAGACATGGTTTAGGCTTCAATGAAGCCTCCACATCCACTCATCTCACGCTACATTCATTAGAGCATCAAAACCTCAAACTTCAAGTGTTGAGGTAATTAAGAAGAAAAGTGCTCCTAGCACTAAGCCACCTATGCCTAAGGGCAAAGGGAAGGCTTCCTAAAGTTCAAGAGCCAATACTCAAAGAGCAAACCATGCTTATTTGTACAACAAAAAGTATGCTCACATACACAAACAAAAACAATCATTTACTACTCCTATTCACTCATACACATGCATGCACTCACATAATCAAAGTATAAGAAGGCCTCCTACTCATGCTAAGTTTGTGCATATGAGAAAGACTCACAAGTCTAAACACCAATGTCACTATTGCATGAAAGTTGGGCATATTAATATTCATTATTTTATTAGGAAGGCTCACCTCAAACTAGAGGACCCTGTAACTCCTAACCTCCTAGGACCCAAGTATGCTTAGTTACCTAAGAAAAAGTGATTTACTTTTATTGTGTAGGAAGTGTGGCAACCACCAATAAATCAAGCAATTGGCATGTGGATAGTGGATGTTCTAAGCATATGACGGGAAATAGAAAGTTATTCACAACATTAAAGGAAAAAGAAGGTATAAATGTTACATTTGGTAACAATGCTAAGGGTAAGGCTTAGACATGTAAGCATGGATCTTCTACAAAGCTAATCTAAATGATCATCACCTTTTTGGTTAATGCTAGAGGTAATGGAAATGAAAAAGTATCACAAAAGGACTCAACATTTCTTTTTTGCCTTGTCAAGAATAAGCCAATCCAAATGGGTAGGTATCTTATAGATCAATTAATCCATATGAGCACCAAGCCAAAAAGCCAATTCCTTCTTCCATCCCACATCATAGTATATATCGATATGTAGGAGCTCTTAATAAGGATAACGAAAAGTTCCTCACTAAGAAACTTCTACCATCACAAAACTTTCTTGATCTTACCTATCTCATAAATGCCAAAGCAATTCAACGAACACTTATGCCTACACTTTGGGTGCAATTGGTGTTTAAAAGATAGAGTGCTTACAAGCCTAAAAAAGGAAGAGACTAATTATTGTAGAAGGAGCCCCATCCATCCCTCCTCAACCAAAGCCTAAGGCTAAACTCTCACTTGCTACCATCAATAAAAAACTGGATAAGTTGATGAGGATGATGAAAAGGAGATTTATGTTCCTCTCTCATCGTCATAGTGATATGGTAGACTTACAAAAGAAGTTGGAAGTCCCTCCTTGCCATCTTTCGGACTTCATAGAGTTTGATGATACTCACAAAGAAGAAGATAATGATCAAGTGGAGGATGAAGATGAGGCTGAAGGTGAAGATCATGGTGATGATGAAGACTTTTTTGGAGATAAAAATGATTCTCCTGCTTTCTAGTTTAGGATCTCGTTTGAATCTTTCTTTTATGCAAAAAATGTGATCCCATAAAACTTGTTTATATATATAAAAGTTATTTCTTTGATGAAATTTTATGTTATGTGATTTCTCTACTTCAATTTGTTTATGAATTTGCTCCTTATGATTACTTGTCTATTTATACAATTGATCTTTTTCCCTATTACTCTCTTTTTGATCTTGCCAAAGGGGAGAGATAGAATCTAGAATGAATCAAAGGGGGAGAGAAAAATAATAGCATAAGTTGAGGGGGAACATAAGAACATAAGAGCATCATACTTAGAATTTTGGCCTTAAAGTCATATTTAGATAAATTCACTAAATTTTCTAAGTATACTAAAAGATTCTAAGTATACTTTGAGCAAATTACCACTCCAACTTCACATTCATGCATTATTTTCCCTTAAGATCAATCAAAGTTGTCAAAATAAAAAAGGGGGAGATTGTTGGACTACGTTGGTTAACCCTAAGTCTTGGACCTCTTTTGATCTTGACAAAGGAGATTGATCAATTATAATGTTTCCATTAAATGTTATTGTGCATAATTAAGTTAGACTTTCAATTGGAAGTTCGATGGATTTCAAAATCTTCAAGAAGGTAAAGTTCATCCACATTCACGGTCAGTGATTTTAATTCGCGACCGCGACATAGCTCAAGATAGGGTGAAACTGGGTCAGACGGATTCGCAGGCATCGTCTCTGCTGCGACTCATCCAAAGATGAGAGTGTCAAAGTCACAGATAAATTCACAGTCAATGTCATGTCTCAGTCGTGACCGCGACTTTCACAGTGACTGAAGAGGGAACTAAGTCCATAACCACAGCGTGCCAAGTGTCCCAGGTATCCATTGAAGAACAAAATTCGCAAAGGCGACATTGTGGTAGTGACCGCGATACATGAAGATGAAAATTCTCCTTCAAACAGAAGAATTCGTGTCTCAATCGCACCCTGTACAAGGACTGATCACGACCACAACTTTTATGGGCAATTAGAAACCAATGACTATATTTTCATGATGGATCAATGAGGAGCTAACACGTGGACTAGCAGTTAGACACAAATGGGGTTTTCCACTGTAATTTTTAGCTCCCGTATGGAAATTGGTATGCTGCGACCGTGAATCATCCATAGCTACCGCGACTCTTACGTGAGATGTAATTAATGCAAAATTTGCCTAGCATGTCTTGAAGATTTGATGAGTTTCATAGTCTAACATCTCTTTGGTGGGTATGGGGTATAAATATTCCACCAAACAATAGTTAATAAGATACAAATAGATAATTCATTACTTATGTAAAAGCTCTTGCAATTTAGCTACTCAATTTGTTTGTAAAAGGTTTTAGTGTGAGCTTGTGAAAACATTTGAGAGAGGTTTTAGTGTGAGCCTCTCTTAGAAAACACTTGCAAGAAAGGTTGTTGTGTGAGCCTTGAAAACACAAAGTGTAAAAGTTAGGTGTGAGATTGGAAACACCATTTTGAGTGAGTGAAACACCCAATTGCAGAGAATTGGGGAGTGGACATAGGGTTGGTTAATACCTGAACCGCTATAAATATTTTTGTCTCCTTTCTACTCTATCTTTTTCCCTCACTTCATTTTTTTAAAATACCAATTCAAACCCCCCTTTTTGGTGCATAGGGCCAATACCATCTTACCTACACAAAAGGGTATTTAGTATGCATAAGTAAAATGATTAAGATAAAGCAAAAATAAAGTAGTTTTCCTCCTAACTAAAGGTCGTTCAGGAGATTCAACCTCTGTCTCAATCTTGGTCTCATCCTCATTCACCTCTCCCTCATATGACCAAACACTTCCCTCTAATCTCAATAGAGGGTTCTCTACAAGGGTTCTATTTGGAGAAAACCTCCTTACATACTTCTTGCAAGAAGGTTAAACCCTAAAACACTCTACAACCACCTCAAACAGTCGATTGCATTCGAAAGTGTTCAGAAAAGCTGCGAACATTGAAAGTTTATCTATAAAGATTTGGGGCTGTAAGATGAGAAACCATCAGAAATTTATTCAGCCAATCCTTTACAGATAAAGAAAGGTTAAAAGGACCATAATTTCTTAATTGCATGCCATATTAAACCCAACATTTTTCTAAAAAAAACAAAAGACACAAAGAGAATAAAAATGAAACATCCCTATCCACATTTATTGGCATTATCACATGAACATATTCATTGCATAAATGATATGAAATTCCACATAAACATATGCATTGGATAAATAATCATTTAGACACATGAATTGTAGAAGCACGACAATGTCACTTGTACCGTTGCATTTAGGACACTTGAACATATATGTAGTGTTTGTATAGTTGCATGAAAAATTGTTTTATGTTATATGCTTGTTATAGCATCATAAATAATGGTGTTATAAAGCTTATTTTAAAGTATAAGGAGCATCTAGGAATTAAGTAATGGATAGAGATGCTTAAGGAGTGAAGAAGAGGGATTAAAAGAGGAAAGTGAACTTCTAACCAATAAGAATACAACACCATGATTTTGTCTTATTGCAATAGGCTTACAAGTAGAATTTTTGACCCTTTAGGATCAGAATTAAAGGGTTAGATGTGAGTTATAGTAAAAGAGAGAGTGAGCTAAGGAAGAAAGAAAGAAAGGAAAAAGAAGAAGAAGAAGAAGAAGAAGAAAAAAAAAAAAGAAGGAGAGGAAGAAGTGTGGCCTGCCTAGGAAAGAGTCCTAAGGTTTTCTAATTCTGGGACAATAGATAAGTTAATTTATCTTCTTCTCAACTGAAATTAACCTCTCATGACATGTTAATCATGATTGGTTAGTGAGAATTATGGAGTAATTAAGGTAGAGCTCTTGAATGGAAGTTGAAATTTAAGAGAACAAGAGTTGTTTATGTTGGATTTTACTGTTAGAGTAGAATTTTGTACCCATGATTTCATAACACTAGAAGAGTAATTAGGGAAAATGCAAAATATGAAAGTTGTAGCGTTATATCCAATATAAATGCATATGAAACAGTTTTGCTTGATTTGGTGTGTGTGAGGAGTTATGGCTCCTTCATTAGGGTTGGTTCACAACCAACCGAGGTACCTCAGTCTTTCTGTTTTCTTATATTTTGATGGTTTTATGTTCTGATTTTGACAAAGTGTAATTTTTAGCTTTATATCCCCTCTAAATAGTTGTAAAGCATTTTTTATTGATTTGTTGTCTGGAAAGAGATATGGCTCATTGATTGGGACTGACCTTGTCTCCAGATGAAACCCTACCTTTCTTTTAATTCTGTTTTCTAAGAATTTGATGGCCATAGATTCAGAATTTGATGATGGTCCAAACTTGAAAGTTATGTATTTATGTCTGATCTACATACCTATGAAATATTTTTGCCAAATAAGCATGGTTGTTGAGATATTATCCCTTCATCATGACTATTTGTCAACATGTTACAAACCTGCTCACCCTGAGATTGGTCCTTTGTTTAGGTGAATACAAGTCAATGAGTAAAACATGTAAAATATTCCTTTATATGTTTTGTAATTGATGGTAGATTATTATTGCAATTGGATTTGTACAATTTGAGATACACCTAAAAATGTAAGACCTACTCAGACTAAGATGACATTGCAATAGGGTACAATTTAAAAATTCACCACATTTTATGTGTGTCTAATATTGGCTCGAAATTTGAATATGTTGTATCATTATGTGTCTAGTTTGTTTGAAAAAAATAATCAAGTCATTTGGATAAGTATATCTAGAGTTATTGCTATGAGAGTGTAGCTAGCTCAGGCTGCCATATAAGAAAAATATGCATAAACACTAGGCCCAGTTACATGGATCATGACATAGTTGCATACCAATCATTCATAATCATTTTGGCATACTTATAACTAAGTATGTATCAAATATTAGGATCTCAAAACTTTGAGGAAGCCCTAGAGAGAGAACCAAACCGACCGTAAAGGAACATGTATTTATGATTGAATTGTTACATTTTACATGTGAATACAAGTTAAGTGAGAATCATATGCTCTTAATGATTACTTGGTATACCATTCGTGAATAAGCACTTGCACATGAAACTAAAAAGGTGTTGTGACCGACTTGTCAAACACTTGCAAATCACGTGGAAGATGGACTAATGGGTCCCATTGGCACATGTTATTGATCAAATGAATCACTTGTTATATGCTGGCCAACAAAATCAAATGTCACTTGAATCACATGAATTTTTGGGAGCAATATTTGCCTTGCATGGTCACGACAAAATTTAACCTATTGCACTTGCACTTGCATAGTCAAATATTATACTTGTAATGTATCTTGATGATATTTGATTATTGGCTATGATACAAGAATCTAATTATCATTTTTATTCATTGAGTTGCGACTCACCAAATCACAATTATATTTTTCAAATACTAAAGAATAGGGATTGAACACTTTGGTGCTTAAAGTTTTGCATTGAGACACATGGACCATAGGTCGTCGGCTGAATTCCAACTCTCTCTCCTTGTGTCATGTACATACATTTAGATAGAAACTAGTTATAGTCACTAATCTTGACATTAGTTAACATATATGTACATTAAATACATGTTGGATTGTGTGTGTATGATGAATAAAACCTTTATGCATATGTATTTTGGACATGAATGCTTTGAATTTTGTAATGAAAATGATCGTTACAAAAAAAAAAAAAAAAAGAAAGAAAAAAGGCGGAAGATAAAAAGGCTACTTGAAAGTGTGAAAGTGGCAAGAAGTCAAATGAAGGTAAAAGAAAATGGGATTGTGCAGCAAAAATGGGTAAGTAGCAAAAAGTGTAAAACCAGTGACAACCACCACCTTTCATACCAAAAAAGGGGCATCAAGAGATGTGCCATATTAAAGACATATAATCAATAGGCATACCTTAAGATTCATGTATTAATTATTGGTGCAAAACACGAGGAATCACTGCAGCTTTGAGTAAACCTAACTAATGCATCTATCAACATGCTAGACATATATCAAGTAAAAATCTTATACCAAGTCAAAACATTGACATAAATGTCAAAATAAAGTCGTGTAAGGACTATTGATAGCGTTCATATAACCGAATGTCCTAGTAAAGGACATGTGTCCTACAATTGGTGCCCCCAAACTGAACACTTGAAGTTTTAACAGGTGAACTTGGACAATCAAATAGTCAGATCATTTAGGAATTCGATAAAAGACAAGAAAGCCTAACATTCAAAAAAAAAAAAAAAAGGTAGTTATGCAATACATAATTTTTCAGATATTTTAGGATAATAGAGATAAGAACAACAGATACTATTCTTAGCACGAGTGGGAGGGATCCAGAATAAGGATGAGTCTAAAATCCCTTCATTCTTAAACACTAGGTGCACTTTTAGGGTTTTTCATACTTCTATACTCTTTCTCTCAAGCTTTATACTCTCCTAACAAGTCAAGTTTCTTCACTTACACTAACTTAAGCATCAAAGAGACTGTAGGACACCCAACCCCACCTTAGCTTACGTTTGTTCATCCTGGGTAGGTCATCCTACCCTTCTAAGATCAAAGGGGCCATCAATCTTGTTGAACTCGTATGAAAGGAGGAGCACTCTATCTCATCCTACATTCATTTATAAAAATTAGAATGGATTACATTCTTCACTAAAAAAAAAAAAAAAAGGATTACATTCACAAATTCGTCAATAATTACATAACTTTGGTAATTTCAAGTCCAAGATTGACCAATTCAAAAATAGAGCAAGAAAAAGGAATGAAAACATAATCAAAATAAGGTTTTATTTTAAAATTTTCATTTCATAAAAACAACATTATTCCACTAAATTAAATAACGTTGTTTTAATGAAATAAAAATAAAAAAAATTAAAACTAAAAGGGGAACTTTTTTCATCTTCATTAGCCTCCTTTTCTCCATCATCGCCATAACTAGCAAGCAACCAGGGGTTGATTCTCTTTCGCATCCTCCTTTTATTCGGTAGAGGCTTTAGCATATGTCAACCCTCTAATTTTGCCATTAACTTATAATATAATTAAACTCATCTCAAATTTAAATATTTATAAATTTGAGTGAGTTGATTCAAATATCTATAAGGCTTACTAGTATAATAAAATTGTTTTTTAAAGAAAATTGAACCATACTATAAGGCATAGCAAGGTTGGAGAGAAGCTGAATATAAATTGACAATAACAGCTGGATGTCCAATTTACAACGACGCCTAAAAGTTCATCCAGGCCATATAATTTCACAACAATTGGAAATTTTTTTCCTTCCATTTGCTGCTTGTTTATAAAACTGCAATAGCCATGTGTGTAGACTGAAATTTTTTTATATCAAACTAATCAAGTTATGGATTCAACATGGATATCATACTCTTGGTTCATACTAGTTTTCTTATAACATCTCCAATTGTACTCTTTAAAATAAAGAGCATATTTTAGATAATAAAAATATTTTAAGAAATCTTTAAATATAAACAGCAAATAAATTTATTTAAGTCTAATAAACTTTTATATTTCACTTTTCATTTTATTTTTCCCATAAAAGCATTTAATGTTGATTTGTGGGAAGAGAAAAAAATTTTCTAAGAAAAAAGCCAATAGAAAACACAATAACAAGTATTGATATATATGGAAAAGTGAAATGTATTAATTACATTTTTGTATAAATAGTGAATTTTAGCTCTCTAAATGTAAAAAGTCAAACTCACTCTCTAATATATAATTTATAGTTAGAGTATGATGAAATTTTATTTTTTTCAACAACTTTTTATAATAAAAAGTTTATGTTAAATAAAAAGTGGGTTGGATATACTCTTATACTAATATATACTCGTCAGCAATTACATGTACTTATGAGACTTATTGTGTTCCATAAACCACTTATTAAAAAGACTAATTTAAGTAAGATTTGAAGTTGGAGTCTTGTGAATGTAAAAATTAATTTTGAAAGAGTTTTATCCTTTATGTGAGTCTATCCAAAGGGTAAAGAAACCGGATGGTAAAAAAAAAAAAAAACAACAACAACAAAATCACCTATTTCTCCTCGTCAAAACATCACTTATTAGAGACTTAGGCAATAGTGATAACATTGCACCTTGAATAGAACTATGTTAATTATTGGTGGCTAAGCAAAAGGCCTTTGTTCATACCCATTAACCCATTTGAAGAACGTCATAATATATCCCATACAACCCGACCCCGGTCCTCCACATGGGAGTTCGACCCTTTACGGCATTCGATGCCACCATTAATGATGATGGTTACGATTCCATATCCTAGAACCACCGGACCTGCTTGCACGTCAGCTTCAGATAGATGGATTCCATAGGCTAATGATGACGGGGTGGCATGATGGTTTTGGTGACTGTGGGGTTAGAACCAAAGAAAAGATATGGTCGGGTCGGTGGGTACGACATCCAGATTTGTTTACCTAGTCATAATTTATGGCATTTCCTGCTTGACCATAGTTGTAGTTGCTCTCAACAATCAATAGTCAATATTTATGATACGGATGATGTATATGCACTTTCCTAATTTCATTTTCCAATTGAAATTTGTATTTATTGAAAATCTCACTACCAAAGCATACTTCAAGCCCCTATTCTTAAAAATATTTTTTTTTTCAAGAACGATGAAATATGTCAAATTAAAAGTTGTTGTATTACATTTATTTTTCTCATTTTATTGCATTAAATTATTATATCAAATTGTAGTTGAAGTGAAATTATAAAAAAGCTATTTTAGACTTTAGGGATCTACATGGGGCCACACCTTCCCCCTCCCTCCCCTCCCCTCCCCTCCCCTCTCCTCTCCTTTCCTTTGTAAGTGCGTAATTTCTTTCAAGTGGATTGATATATTTAAGATCCAGCTAGTTTTAGAGTCTATTTGAAATAGTTGGGAATTAGTAGTTGATAGTGATTTGATATTGAATATTGAATAAATTTTGTCAAATTATTAATGTTAATTTATAAAATAACTAATAAGAATATAATATTAATATTTTATATATTGAATTAAATAAATTAAAATAATAAAATAATGTATTTTCACATACACTCTTAAAATATAAAACTTAGAATTTTATAATATTAATTTTTATTTATGAAATCTTAATAATTATTTTTTTGCTAATGTTAATTAATGTGTATATTAATATATTTTTGATAAGTAAAATATCTTATGTATAATTTTTTTTATAAAATTGATATTTAAAATAAATTATTTTTATATAAATAATTAAAATATTATGATTTATAGTTGATAGTTGAATAGTAAAACTTTAACAATAATAATAGAGTAAGGATAATTTTGATATTTCTTTTATTGTTATTGTAAATGTTCACAAAAAATTATAAATTAGAGTTAAAAAAAATTGCGGTTGTTTGAAGTTGTATCCACCATTAGCTGTTGTTTTGTATAATTTACTAAATAAGTATTTTTTAGTTGTTGAGTGAGGAATTTCTATCAGCTGCATCGATTAATTATACTAAACAACCCTTTACTCTATTTGACTTGATAAAAATCAATTAAAATAATTTTAAAAATTCAAAAAATTAATATATTTATGGCTTTTAAGGTAAAATGCACTCATAAAAAAAAATTAGAGAACGCAAACGAAATAGATCAAATAAGTAATTGAATTGAGTTTCGATGAAAAGACAAACTACCTATTTGTGACTACTTTTCAAAACCCTGTTACAATTTTATAAATTTTTATGTTATATATATTTTTATGCTAGTGGTTATTAATTAAAGGTTATAGCTTCTTTTAGAAATTCTTGATAAGACTGATTTTTGAAAGAGTGGTTGTGAGAGAATGAATTAGATTTTTTTTTTTTTGAGGAAAGTATTAGAATAAATTTTAATGTTATATCCTATTGTTATGTTCTTAGGTATGAATAAAGGCTAATTTATTTTTGGTAAGATTATTCTAAAAAGAGTGGCTGTTAGAGAATAAAAAATAGATGAATGTAATAAATACGTATAGATCCAAATTTGTTCTTTTCAAAAAATTTTTTAATCCTTTCATTTAATTTGAAAAATTTATCCCAATTATATAGAGCAAGCAAGCGAGTTGTTGTAGGGGGCCACTATGGCACCCTACCATTATATATTCCTGACTGTCAGATGTTATACTAAATATTAGACTAAATTTTCTTTAATTTTGTAGTGTTAAACAGTTAAATAATTTTTTTTATCTTACTTTGAAAAGAAAAATATTATCTATTTCCATAATCAAACTTTTTAAAAGAATATTGTCTCTTCTTCTCCATCCATTTCTCTACCTTAACTTCCATACGTAGTGGTTCTCCAATGATTATTGACGGCAAAGATCCATCATTCTTATGATAAGGCGGCTCTTGAGTTGGACCAAAATACAATTAAGTCGGTGCTAATTTTGGGAGCTTTTAGTAACCATCGATCCTTACGGTTTTAAGCGGTTCCACCTAAGAGAAAAGCAGTGCAGTTTATTAATTTTTCATTTTTCAAAGCTATATATCATAAAAAAAAAAAAAAAAAATCTCTCCCCTTTCTCATTCTATAATTAAATGGGATCGTAGATGGGAGATTTGTTTCTCTTTGCATTGAAAGTTTATTTCATCCACAGCTTGTTGTCTTTGTTTTGGATGAAGCTTTCCTCTCTTCAATCATGCAAGTCTGTACATGTATTTGTACTTTAACCACAAGATTAATTGAGATTTATATGATTTAAGTTTTGAATTTCAGCTAAGAATCTCCAGAATTTGGGTTTCAAACTCGGAATCCATCTTAAAAAATAAAATAAAAAAGGAAACAAAGAAAAGAAACGGATCAAGCTCACTAAAAATAATAAATAAATGAATTGAAAGGAGACTCCATGGCCAAGCAACAATTGAAACATTCAGCAGCACTTCATCAACACAACAACGTCTTTGATGATTCATTTTCTTGTGTGGCCTGAAGCTATCTCGTTTATTATTTCTTTATTTACTTGATTTGCAAAAGTAAAAGTAAAGTTAATCAAGTATAAGAAGTTAAAGTTATCTACAAAAATATACAACTAATATAATGTTTATCTAACTAAAAATCGATGACGGTAAAAGTAATTAATGGTATGATGCGATAATGGTACTCTAGCCAACAAGATTGATTGTTTTCCAATATGGGATTGTGAGACTCAAACTTATGCATACAACCTATATGTACATTATATATCACTAGAAAATTATTTTTGCCTCAGATTTTTTTTACCATGTTTTATTGATTTCCAAAATCTAACAGATTTCCCAGTTATATTAGTTAAGAAAATGAACGCTTCAATGACACTTTATAGTCAATCTCAACCATGGTTGCTTATTAAAATGCTTATGGATCCCTAAGCAAAAATTTCGTCTAAAGTGAACGGCCGCCGTTTTTGCTATGCAACATAAGAAGAAAAATGGAACTTACTATGAAATTTGGATGGGGCCTCGGCCAAAATACTTCTTACCAGATGCATATGGGCATTATTGACACGCAACACAATAATCACCCAGGACCATTTGGTGCACTAGGCCACCCACATCCGCTAATGCAAAAAAATCCATTTTCGTTCTCACTTGTCAACTAAACGAATTCATCTTAGATCTTTTTCTTTATGGGATAAGGAGACATTAACTTTGAGGAATTATATTGAAGTGCACTTTTCAGTATGATCAAATGCATGCTATCCAAATTAGAATTCTGAAAGAAGGAAAAATAAATATATTTCCTGAGATTAAAGTGATAACTTTGGATTCTTTCTAAAAATTTGATAGATATTTGCCAAAATAAAAATTGTTTTACTTGATTTCTACTAAAAAAATAACTTGATTTAAATTTATAAAATTTAAAATGACTCAAACTTGAAATAATTAAAATTTTTATAGTCATACTTAACTCGATTATAATCTACTTTATTACTATGCTCAAATATAATTTATTAAAATTTGATATGAAATTATCTAAATTAAATTAAATATAAAATTATTAAATGTACTATAAAAATTTTAAGAAATAAAAATAAAATATTTTATTTAAAAAATTAAAATCATAGGCTATCAATCTGAAACTTGTCAGTTACTCCATTTCTCACCTCCAATTATGGTCTAATCTCAAGTAAGGGAATGAAACACATTTGCCATGTAATCTAGCTTATTGGGAAATTCAAATTCTAACATATATTTGTAATAATCTAAGAATATGTTTGATTTACAAGAATTTTATAACTTTTAAGAAATTCATTTATAAATCCAGAATTTTATTTATTTGGCATAAATAACAATTCATTTAAAAAAATTTTCATTAAATTTTTGAAATTAGACTCTAACCGAAATACCTTTTACCATTTTTGTTCCTCCTTTCTTTTTCCTTTTTCTTATCGCTCTTTCTCTCTTTTCTATTTTTATATGTATAAAATTTTAAAAATAATATAAGTATATTTTTATAGAAATAAAATAAATTATTGAATTTTACACTTAAACTAAATACAAAATTCATTTCATTTGAAATGAATTATATTTTTATTTTATAATATATTAACAAAAATTTCATTTGTAAATAAATTATATAAAATTTTATTTACAAATAAAATAAATTTTAAATTAGAATGACTACAATTTAAGCCTAAAAAATCAACTTTGAAAGAACCAACGTCGTGCATCCGACGGAGGTGGATCACTGGGTTATCATCACGCTTGTAATTGAGGCAAGAGCTTCACGTGTGCGACATTAGTCTACTGCTATGCCACTATTCATAATTTTTTAGTCCTTGTAGTCCCTTCCTCACAACAGTTTTCTCCAAATCAACTCTAAATGCAACTAATCACCTAAAAATCACAATATAACATTCAAGTATAAGGAATAAATATGAACTAACATTAAAATAACTCAAATTAATCATAGAAAAATAATAAATTAAGCTCAAAACTTAATTAAATGGTATGAATAAATTGAGTTTATCAATCTTCATAAGTCATAAGTAATTATCCTCATATATCTATCATCTCCTAGTTTTGTCTATTTGTCTTCATTAAAAGCTCTAACCATATAAATCTTTACTCTGATGCCACTTTTTCATGACCCAAAATCTTGGTTGCATTGGTGCTAATGAATAGAAAAGCTTATGGCCTTTAGAGCCTGTAGCAAGCCTAATTAGTTATGGGTGGGTGAAGCCCATTTATGAGTTCTCTAATACCTTAAATCTTAGACTTATTGGCCCATAAACATCTATAGCTTTTGTTTTCCCCACTTTAGATTCTTAGGATAAAATAAATGAGAGGTGGAGATTTAAGCAAAGCTTAATCCCAAACATTTTGTAAAAAAACACTTTATTACATTATGCTACAGTTATTCAATTAATTTTCTATCATGTCATAATCGGGAGAGTCTAAACTCACCAGCCGATTCATTTTTATCCTTTCCTTTTCTTCCTTTTCATTATATACACATCATTAAATATAAAAGTCCCGCCATTTAACTAACTCTAGAAATAAGGATCTACTTAAGGTTACTTCATCTTTAATATTCTTTTCATTATCATAAACATTCAACATTATCTCATATTGGCTATAAATCTTATTGTACCTTAACGTCATTTGCCTTAATCTAAGTTATGAAAATAAATCATTTTCATATTATATTAACCTTAGACATTTACATGGTCATAATATTCATAACTTAGACTATACGAAGAGTGCTGAGAGCACAGGATCATACATATGACCTTTATTTTACATATACATCGATCTAGGAAATTATGAAGAAACGATGTAATGCCTCAATCAAACATGAAACATAACTTAAAATCTTTATCTCTAGCCTTAACCTCAAGCATGTATCCATGTCATCCATTTTGTTCTTAACATGCAAAAATAATCTATTTGTATAGGGAGTGAACTCCATGTACGAAACTCAATGAGGAATTTATACTGTCCATATGCATCTTTATATATATAGCAAAACATTTACATATGAAATTTACATGGGATATCATTACACATGTAGATGTTCAATTCCATAGGAATCCTACTTGGTTTGCTTAACATTCCTTACCAAAAAGAGTGGCCTCACTAGTTATGCTCGTATGGGAGTTGCTTTACTAGTCATGACATCATTACTTATATGCCAGAGTTGCCTCACCAAAAATGTCCTTTACCTGTCTCTTACATAGGAGATTTTCCTCATCAGTCATGTCATGCATGAATACATTTCATTTTCATACATTAGTCATGTCATTTTCTTGCATGACTAGCCATGAATATTTGAGTTTCCTCTTCTTCCTTGAACTGTCCTCATATTATCTGGCATTTATACACAATATTGTATCATGACATTTCATTTTATTTCATTTGATAATAATGCATATGACTTTCATATTAACATGTGTTGGCCTACTATGGCCCATGCATTGAAACTCATAATGCATGTAAGCAATGGAAAAAGAAAAAAAAAAAAATTTCTAACCTTTCATTACTAGTCTTAACTCTTCTTATTTTTGGCTTTGATCTTGGTATATCTTTTTATCTAGCCTTTCTTGCTCTTAGCTTTGTTCTTATATATTCTTAATCATTTTACCCACGCACATGCTTGTAAGGAGGAAAAATCCACCAAACAATGTAAGAAAGATAATGAAGATGTAACAAGCAACTTAAATTCTCTAACTTGATTTAGTAACCATGGATGGAAAATGAGCTTTAGAAGGTTTTTATTTTGCTTTTAAACTGATGAAAAAGAGAGGAGAATGTTATTTTGGTCGTGTAAGAGCAAAAAATAAGAAAAAAGGTGGGTTGGTGCATATAAAAAGGCCAAATGAGAATTCTAAAATTTATTTAGTGCACATAAAAAGGCCAAATGAGAATTCTAGAATTTATTTAGTGCACATAACAAGGCCAAATGAGCATTTTAGAATTTACTTAACTACATGCACTTTCAACTACCTAACTTAAGGTTCAACGAAAAAAAGTGAAATTTCCTAAAAAATCACTATTCAACTTCACATTCTACCTTAATAATTGAAATTCACTTTCCTAAAAAGATAGGTTGTCGAAAATGCTTCATGATGTCAACTAAAATACTTCTTCTAGACCATAACACTTATAGAAACTTTGCTTCTAACTCTTTGTTCCTTCCTTCAACACACTTAAAATACCAAATTTTGGCATTTAAAAAACATCTAAAGCACATCATTAACATGTCATTTAAGCACACATTAACCACATTCACATATCTATTGACCATACTCATATAACGTAGTAGCCATCGAAAGGTCATGAACTAACTTAACATTCAACATCTTTTCTCATTTTTCTTAACATATCCTTTATGATAACTTTCTCCATATATAATATAGACATATTCTTTACTATTAACCTCTAATACCATCATTTATTTTTGTTCATTAATCATCATTTCTTACTTATGCATCATAACCAACACTTATTTTCTCATCTCTTAACCATGCTTTCTAATTCATACCATATCTTAATTAATCATAATTATGTCATTAAAATTATCACTATTTCATTAAATTTAGCCTTCTTATATTCATCACTTAGGAAAAGGAATCCTTATTTATAAGAGACCCCTAAGAACTAAATTTTGGGCCTTATAAATTGCCCTCTTACTTTAGTCCTCGAATTCTTATACCATTGATGCCTAACTCCTGTCAACCTATACTTATCAATCTTATATCATAAATAAATAATCCTAGTCAACTTATGTGTATTCTTAAGGAACTCTAGGCAAAAGGGATTTAAAATCTCATGAAATTCTTTTAAATTGCTCATATAACTTATAAAATCATTTAGAACATGTTTAAATTTCAAATGTCATTTGAAATCTTGACATGACTTGTTATATTTATGAGGGGGTACTCCATAACCATAACTGAGTGATTCCATACCCCCCTTTAGGTTGGGAATAAATTTCATACCTTTGAAAACTATTCCTCCATTCTATAGTAGTCCAAAAAGATAAAACATAGTTAAATAACCTTAATCTTCTACTCTTAACTCTATTTTCTTATGCTTCCATGTCTCTATTTATCATCATCCTTACCTACTTTATCTATTTTTCCATATCATTATTTGTTATATTTTTTTATCACATCATCATATCTATCTTTAATACCATCACATCATTTTATCTTGCATAGCTTTGTATCATTCCTTATTTCTTAAATCATATCATCATTCCATCATATTCTTCTTTTCAATTATCATATCATTACTTACATCATATCATGTCATTATATCATTATATCATTCATATCCCCATCATTGATCATTGTTTGCATTAACTTATAACATATGACATACCATAACTTATATATATATATATATATATATATATATATATATATATATATATATATATATATATAAAAATATCACCAAACCATTAACTCTCGCTATATAGTAAGAAAAGACTCACATTAAAAAAAAACAAAACACAAAAAATGT
>CATIWR010010254.1:0-10931 GCA_949677035.1 Omphalea diandra
TGTCTTCCTTCTCCACATGCCGCTCTCCGCTGATTTGCAGCACCCTATCATCTTCGATCTCCACCTTCACTTCATTCTTTTTGAGCCCAGGCAGATCAGCCTTGAAGACGTGAGCTTCTTCAGTTTCTTTCCAGTCTATGCTGGTGTTAACAAAAGCGGCATTTTCATGAGAAGAAGAAGGAAAGGAAGGGAAAGGGAAGTCCTTAAATGGATCCCATATGTCAAGAGAGAAAGGATCGAAGATGTTGCTCCTTCTATTGCCGCCGAAGAAAGGGATTATAGACATTTTCAACTTAGAAAGGATTAAGAAGAATAAAGATTGAAGCTTGAAGAAGAGTAGATTAGATGCAGATTGCTTTCTCTTTACACCTAGTATGAAGATTGAAGATTGAAGAAGGGTAGATTAAAACCAGATTGCTTTCTCTTTACAGCTGGTGCTGGATTTTGACGCGTTGGTTGGGGTATTTGTAGGGGTGGGAAGGGGGTATTCTAGTACTTTCTGCGCTTCCTACATTTTTCTAGCGCACGAATGTTCTAGACTTTGCTAGTAACACCAGAACACAACTCCTATGGTCTATAGACTGGCAGAGGTACTTGTTTTTTTTTTACTGTTCTCTCCTTTGCCACAGTCCAAAATTATCAACCGAGTTCTTCTCAAAATGATGAATCTTTTCTAAGAGATGGTTTACCTCCAGAAATAAAAATCCCTACCACTTATACACAGATCCTGAAAAAAGATACGAAACAAATCTTTGTATACCAGACATTACTGCTAAGGACCTACGGACTTGTTTTCATGGATATATTAGGAATCCATCCTAATTATCCATTCCTGAAGGTATACACATTCTTAGACTACTCTGCTGTAATTAGTGGAGGATGGCGTTGGCCCAGAGAATTCCTCATATTTCTCTGGTATTTCTGTCACTTATACACTATTGCATTTGAAGTTCGTCCCTATCATCTATGGTCCTATCTCAAGGATATCCAAGAAAAGAAGAGAATGAATCCATTTATGGTCACTTTCTTGGAATGGTTTCAACCACTATCTGTCTGGATGATGTTCTTAGAGGCCAAGTTCATAAATTGTGAGCCACAGACAGCTTTTAATAAACGGTTAATTTATATAGTTAATAGTCCATGTTTTATGAGCTTGTCAGGAAACACACCTCAAATTATGCCTCATCTCAGTCTCTACAAGGAGTTACAGTATTCCCTATGGAGTGATGCATTAGAACATTTTGAAGAATTCAGGGAATTCCAGAGGTACATATGTGGCAGAAATAAGATCGTTCCTAAGGAAATATGGCCTACAGAAGCACAGGAAGCACCATGGGATACTCTTCCTCCTCAATATCATCAGAGTCTAAAAAGAAATAATGATCAATGGGGAAAGATTCCCTATCATGAGACTTTGATTGATGATGCTACAGGGGATTATTATGAACAACCCGGCTACTCTCTTGATCCCTTTTGATATGGCCTTGAGATGGAAAGAAGATCAAATTAAAGAAAAGATGGAACAAAAGCAATATGAAGAAGACTATGAAAATATGAATTTGTCTCCATCACATGAACTGATGCTTCGTCACCCATTAAAGTAGATAAACGTGGTGGGACCATATGTCCTATCTTTATAAAAAGAAGTGTGCTTTCTTTTCTGCTTTATGTACTGTACATAATGGGTTTGCTTTGTACTGTTTACTTTTGTAAAAGGAGATTCCTTCTTATCTAGAAGGCATCTACTTTATTAAAGTATGTTTGTATTCGGAGCTCTCTCATCTATAAAAGGGAGTCTCTTCTTAATTGTAAGATAAGTTGGTTTGGAATAAAAATCTTTTCTTTCAAAACTATGAGTTTCTAATTTCCTTCTTTACTTTTGGTGATTCCAATTACTTCTATTCAAACCCTATTCTATAATTCAAAATGGCTTAATTATCTCTTTCATAAGTCTTATACTAAGAGGATTGTGGAGCAAGATAAAAGATTCGGAATAGTGCAGTAAGGCAGAAAAGAGACTGTTTTTCCGCCATAGGCTTGGGTGTGCCGCTATAGAAGGTTATGTCAGAGGTTCTGCTCCAATATTGACTGAGTCTTTTACATATTCATGTCTGATGTTGTTCACAGTCATACTTGTATGAGGCTTATGCTAAACTCATAGTTTTGAAAGAAAAGATTTTTATTCCAAACCAACTTATCTTACAACTGAGAAGAGACTCCCTTTTATAGATGAGAGAGCTCCGAATACAAACATACTTTAATAAAGTAGATGCCTTCTGGATAAGAAGGAATCTCCTTTTACAAAAGTAAACAATACAAAGCAAACCCATTATGTACAGTACATAAAGCAGAAAAGAAAACACACTTCTTTTTATAAAGATAGGACATATGGTCCCACCACATTTATCTACTTTAATGGGTGACGAAGCATCGATTCATGTGATGGAGACAAATTCAAATTTTCATAGTCTTCTTCATATTGCTTTTGTTCCATCTTTTCTTTAATTTGATCTTCTTCCCATCTCAAGGCCATATCAAAGGGATCAAAAGAGTAGTCGGGTTGTTCACAATAATCCCCTGTAGCATCATCAATCAAAGTCTCATGATAGAGAATCTTTCCCCATTGATCACTATTTCTTTTTAGACTCTGATGATATTGAGGAGGAAGAGTATCCCATGGTGTTTCCTGTGCTACTGTAGGCCATATCTCCTTAGGAACAATCTTGTTCCTACCACACATGTACCTCTGAAACTCCCTAAATTCTTTAAAATGCTCCAGTGCATCACTCCATAAGGAGTACTGTAATTCTTTGTACAAACTAAGATGAGGCATGATCTGAGGTGTATTTCCTGACAAGCTCATAAAACATGGACGATTAACTATATAAATTAGCCGTTTATTAAGAGTTGTATGTGGCTCACAATTTATGAACTTGTCCTCTAAGAACATCATCCAGGCAGATAGTGGTTGAAACCATTCCAAGAAAGTGACCATAGATGGATTCATTCTCTTCTTTTCTTGGATATCCTTGAGATAGGACCATAGATGATAAGGACGGACTTCAAATGCAATAGTGTATAAGTGATAGAAATACCAGAGAAATATGAGGAATTCTCTGGGCCAACGTTATCCTCCACTAATTATAGCAGAGTAGTCTAAGAATGTGTATACCTTCAGGAATGGATAATTAGGATGGATTCCTAATATATCCATGAAGACAGGTCCATAGGTCCTTAGCAGTAATGCCTGGTATACAAAAATTTGCTCCGTAGCTTTTTTCATAGAGGAACTAGGTTGATAATTTTGGATTGTGGCAAGGGAGAGAACAATACTTGGTACTGTTGTAGAAGCTTCAGATGTATTGGAGCTGGAAGCCATGAAGAATAATGGAAATGAGTGATCTTTAGCTATAAGGGATACTTGGTGTGTTGGTCTAGATAATAAATCAGGGATGAGATTCTGATCCCCTTTTATACGTTGAACATCAAATGAATATTTACTAAACCAGTCCTTCCATCTTAATAATTATGAATTAGGTACTTCCTTCCCCTTGAAGTTTAGCATCTTTAGAAAAGAAGAACAATCCATAATCACGAGGAAATGGTGTCCTATCAAATGGAATTCAAACTTTTTTATCTCATTTTTGACTGTTAAGATCTCCTTAAATGTGGAATGATAGTGTTATTCTGATGGTTTGAAAGCTCCACTACCATGTGCACATATTTGTCGTTTTTAATTAATTTCTTCAAGTAGGACAGCCCCCCAATAATGGTCACTAGCTTCTGTCTGCAGTATCTTTTTCCCGGTAGAGGGAATCTTTAAAGGTGGCAGATTCTGCATCAGACGTTTGAGAGATTGTACAACTACTGTTTGTTCATTTCCCCATGGTGGAGAATCTTTCTTTAGAAACAACTGTAAAGGTCTGGCCACTTTAGTGTAGTAGGGAACAAAGTCTCTCAAATAATTTGTTATGTCCAAGAACTGTTGCACATGCTTTTGAGAAAGATCTGAATCAGGAAACTTTAATAATTTTGCACCAATATGTGGGCCAGGAGTGTATTGTCCATTTTCAAACATCATCCCTATGAATTCGATTCTTTCTTTTGCAATGTGCATTTTTGACATGGAAAGCATGATTCCATAGTCTCGGGTTAATTCAAAGAACTGTTGCAACAACTTTTGATGAGCTATCATATCCTCATAAAAGAGTAGTACGTCATCAATATAAATCAACGCACTATGCAACAAAGGCTCATATATCCAGATCATCGCCTTTTGAAAAAGCGATGGGGCCACCTTTAATCCAAAAGGCATTACCATCCACTGATAGTGTTTGTTTGGAAGACAAAAAGCTGTCTTTTCTCTGTCTGGTTCAATAATGCCAAGGTTCCAAAAGCTCATCTTTAAATCAAACTTTGAAAAGATTTTTCCTTTTGCCATGTGAACAAACAGTGATGATATTTTTGGGAGTGGAAATTTGTCGTCTTTTAAGAAATGATTAAGTGGTTGATAGTCAATCACCAGACGTTTTTTTCCATGAGTTTGTTCTGATCTTTTATTCACATAGAAAGTCTGACAGGCCCAAGGTGAATTTGTAGGCTCAATTAAGTTTTGGGCCAAGAGTTCTGAACACTCTTAGTAGGCTAAGGCAAGATCTTCTGGTGTCATACCAAGATGTGTAGCTTTGGTGGGATTTATATCTTCATTTAGCTTAAATGGAAGGCTAATGAAGAAATCCAGATTTTTCCATAAAGGGTTTGGATTTTTAAGGAGAAAGGCTTTATGGTTTTCAGCACAACAATAGTTTTGAAGAATGTGAACTATGAACTCTATTACTAGTGGATATTGGGCTGAATGGGCTTCTGCTTTGAATAAAGTAAGGACTTTAGTAAAAGGCTGAAAGTAGCCCTTATACTTAAGGCCTGTAGGAAGTATCCTCAAGTCTTTTAACTTATAATATAAATCGAACCCAATAACCAAATCTTTATTGGGTAAGGCCGAGCCCAAGAATGAACAGTGAATTTAACAGCCAGGAAAGAATTGAACCGTTACTGGTTTTCTTGTAATAAGACTGGTATGAAATATTGCTCCGTCAGCGGCTTGAAAATACTGTTTGTACGACTTCCAGTATTCTTCAGGCAAAACTTTAGGACTCATCATAGACAAATAAGCCCCTATGTCAATGAATACTATGGCCTTAACAGGATTAGAATACTTTCTGGATACACATGAACATATGCCAACAGAACATGATGATTCTCCTGTAATAGATCTGTCACAGAGGTGAGATCTGGAAGCTGAATAGGACAATCAGCAGTTAACCCCTGAACTGGAGTTAGTTGATAGCAATGTGATACCAACCCTTCATCTTCTGAATCTGAGAATTCTTCCTGTATAGCAAACACTGTCTCTTCTGTAGCCTCATCTTCTATGGAGAAGAGAGACTCAACATCTGCATCTGCAAGATCAACAGCTGTAGAAAGCTGGATCTGTTGTATCATCTTCGAGGCCTGCTTTTTCTTGTTAGGACATTGTTTAGCAAAGTGTCCTTTTTGTCCACAAAGATAACACCGAGTGGACTTCTTATGACCATGAAACTTTTTCCTTCTAAAGAATCTCCATTTTTTCCTTCGACGGTCATCAGATGGAGTGGATCTTATTTTGATAAAATGCTTCTTTTTCCTAGTTCCACATTCACACAGCTTGTGCTCATCTTTTGGACATTTAATCTTTAAATCTGTCTTGCGACACGCCTTCTTGAGAGTTAGTTGTCGTTGCATGTCCATCATAATTTTTCAAGACCTTGCATCATCAATTGAGAAATCTCTCCAAATGAATAATCATTAATGGAGCGATCCTTATTTCGCATAATTTGATGCATTGAATTAGTGAGAACCTCTGGTAATGAAGTAATAAAAGCTTCCTTCAGATCAGGACTAGCCCATCCAGAAAGCTGGTAAAATCTTTTTGACATTCTCTGGTAATGAAGGTCTAGGTCTGTTTTTAGCAACGAACAACATTTCATATTAAAGAACTTTCTGCGAGATATTTTCGAAGCATCTGTAAACTTTCTGCAAAACTCTACATACAACATGCCCAGAAATTCAGCTTGACTAGGAGATTGCAACATCTGCAACCTTGAATACTCATCTAAAGTTGAGTACCACTCTTGCATTATGCCAATCATTCGAGCAGCAAATTCTTCAAAAACAGTACGAATGACTGCTCCTGGTTTCTTCATCTGAGTTTCTATCCAAGCCCTAAACTCCTGAAATCTTACTCTATAGTTGGCAGGGGAAATATTATCCAACGTAAACCACGGTCCTCCATTAGAACTGGATCTAGTCCTTTCTTGTGCATGGGGATCTGTTGTATCCATATCATTAGGTGGATCAATAGTGCATGGAGGATCTACCATAAAGTGTTCTGCCACTAACTCTTCTTCTGAACTTGAAACCTCAGAAGGTTCTTCTGATTGATGTTCCTCCACCAATAACCTTTAAAAGATCTAATTCTCAAAACTAGACTATTTGTATGAACTTTCTTATATTCCTGATGAAAAGAAAATACAAGAAACAAGTCTTCAATTCCTAAATCCTTATGATGCCTTTACTAAAAATAAACCTAGCCTAACCTGTACCATCCGTTCTCTTATAAAACCTTCTGTAAAGTCTGTAAAAGAGTATGTTCAGGCTTCTTATTTTGATCAATGTCCAGTCCAGGCAACTGGATTGGAACAATTCATTAACTTGGAGATTTCACCTGAGTTTGTCCATCAGTGGATAGCTCAAGGCTATACTCACATGCACTTTGGTGCTATAAGGCTGGCTGTCAGTTATCATGGAAGGAAAGGCCTACCAGTCTTTGCAAGGATAACCCTACTTGATAGAAGATATCTCCAATACCAATATGCTGTTATTGGGACAGTGGAAACTTCACTTAATGCTAGAACTGTCATGTTCACCTTCTATCCCAATTACAACATGGCCCTTAAAGATCCAAATCTTCTGCATGCTTTACAAGTGCAGATTCAAATAGTAGGAGCACCTCAAGTGACTTCTGCTACAGCAGCAATTTTGCACTACCAGATGATTTATAGAGTGTAGAATCACTCTATAGATCTCTCTCTTCCTCATGAAAATGAATCTTCGCTGATCCTTGGTGAAACAAACAAAGTCCCGACCTGTATCCATGTCCCTAGACAAATAACTAGGGAAGAGCTCATCAAGTTATTACCAGAAGCTTGGATTACAAGCTATGAACGACTGCACTGACAGGATCAACCAGTCCAGTCTACGGAGCCAGTTTACATCAGATGGGCTGATGGGACAATTGAGACAAGGTTCGAAAGACTATGCTTCCTCTTGTCGATGTTGCTATGTTCACTACACAAATGATGATGACTCCTTATGAACCTGAGAAGAATGTTCCAGTGGAGTACTTTCAGACAGATGGCAAGCCGATTTATGCATACAAAAGAGATGGTCATTGCTTCTGGGGAGGCTGTGACTGTGACAACTGTTATTTTGATAGGCTTGATGAAGAAGAGAGGGAAGAAAAGAAGAAAAGAGGAAGGGGATGTTCAGAAAAAGAGTTAAGGAGACGTTATGAGGATGGAAATCCATCGGTTGGATGTTTGGGTGAACCTTCAGGCAAATATGATTACTTGGTCCAATATGGTCCTAGTAAGATCAAACCTTTACTAACACCTTGTACACCTCAAACACCAAAACCACCTCTACCCTGCTATAAGAAAGCCTTAAAATACCTCCAAAAAGAAAAACCAATTCTCGAAACCTTGCCATAAATAAACATGTATCAACCTCCTCCTTCACCATCCTTCATAGAAAATGATTTTCCACCACTTCAAGAACAAACAAACCTAAATACCCAAGTAAGACAAATGTCTTATGTCCATACTCCAACTGGAGTAACCCCTCCAGGCCAACCATTGAGAATCATTTCAGGTGAAGTAGTCTTAAACTGGCAGACATCCAATGCTTTGGCACAAAACAAAATTCTCCAAAAGATTGAATCAAAAGTAGACAAAGTTTCAAATCAAGTGCAAAAAGTTAATGAAAGATTAACTGAAACTCAAAGGGAGATGTATGAATTAATGTATCGATTGAAAGCAGAAGTTGAGGTAAAGCATAAAGAAATAATGGGATTGATGGATCAAAGAGCACAGTTAGAAGAAATAAGAAGAAAGTCTGTTGAGATACAGAGACTAAAAGACCAGATCTAGAGAATTGAGACTGATTTACAATATTACAGATCACAACAAAAACCAGCCTATGTTGACCCTTTTGACATACCTTTACCACCAATACCTTCCCATAAAGCACCTATCCTTCGCATACCTATCCAAGAAGAACAAGAATTCATGGGATTGTCTGTTGATCTTTTCCACAAGAAACTTAAAGCTGGAAAATTTCCACAGTAATCTGATACTTCCATGCACTCAACCAAGTCATTCGAGTTAGTTAAAAAAACCAGACACTAAACCACCTGATCCAAAGCCACCACAACCACCACCAAGCTCTAATATGATAAATCCTTTAGTCTCATATCTGGAAAAAGCTACTTCCTCTATGCCAGAGGCTAATATGGCTTCTGATGTTAATTATGTAGCTTCAACAGATTCAACAGAAAGTGTTAATTAAGTCCAATCAGAAGAACCTTTTGAGGTTTCAAGTTCAGAAGAAGAGTTAGTGGCAGAAGACTTTATGGAAGATCCTCCTGCAGATCCTTCATACACTGTTGATCCACCTGATGATATGTATACAACAGATCCTCATGCACAAGAAAGGACTAGATCCAGTTCTAATGGGGGACTGTGGTTTACGTTGGATAATATTTTCCCTGCCAACTATAGAGAAAGATTCCAGGAGTTCAGGGCCTGGATGGAAACTCAGATGAAGAAACCAGGAGCAGTCATTCGTACTATTTTTGAAGAATTTGCTGCTCGAATGATTGGCAGAATGCAGGAGTGGTACTCAGCTTTAGATGAATATTCAGGGTTGCAGATGTTGCAATCTCCCAGTCAAGTTGAATTTTTGGGCATGCTGTATGCAGAGTTTTACGAAAAGTTTACAAATGCTTTGGAAATATCTCGCAGAGAGTTCTTTAATATGAAATGTTGTTCGTTGCTAAAAACATACCTAGACCTTGCAATCTTTTTGACATTCTCTGGTAATGGAGGTCTAGGTCTGTTTTTAGCAACGAACAATATTTCATATTAAAGAACTCTTTGCAAGATATTTCTAAAGCATCTGTAAACTTTCCGCAAAACTCTACATACAGCGTGCCCAGATATTCAGCTTGACTAGGAGATTGCAACATCCGCAACCTTGAATACTCATCTAAAGCTGAGTACCACTCCTACATTCTGCCAATCATTCGAGTAGCAAATTCTTCAAAAATAGTACGAATGACTGCTCCTGGTTTCTTCATCTGAGTTTCCATCCAGACCCTGAACTCCTGGAATCTTTCTCTATAGTGGGCAGGAGAAATATTATCCAACGTAAACCATGGTCCTCCGTTAGAACTGGATCTAATCCTTTCTTGTGCATGAGGATCTGCCATAAAGTGTTTTGCCATTAACTCTTCTTCTGAACTTGAAACCTTAGAAGGTTCTTCTGATTGGACTGAATTTACACTTTCTGTTGAATCTGTTGAAGCTACATAATTAACATCAGAAGCCATATTAGCCTCTAGCCTAGAGGAAGTAGCTTTTTCCAGATATGAGACTAAAGGATTTATCATATTAGAGCTTGGTGGTGGTTGTGGTGGCTTTGGATTAGGTGGTTTAGTGTCTGGTTTTTTAACTGACTCGAATGACTTGGTTGAGTGCATGGAAGTATCAGATTGCTGTGAAAATTTTTCAGCTTTAAGTTTCTTGTGGAAAAGATCAACAGACAATCCCATGAATTCTTGTTCTTCTTGGATAGGTATGCGAAGGATAGGTGCTTTATGGGAAGGTATTGGTGGTAAAGGTATGTCAAAAGGGTCAACATACGCTGGTTTTTGTTGTGATATGGAATGTTGTAAATCAGTCTCAATTCTCTGGATCTGGTCTTTTAGTCTCTATATCTCAACAGACTTTCTTCTTATTTCTTCTAGCTATGCTCTTTGATCCATCAATCCCATTATTTCTTTATGCTTTACCTCAACTTCTGCTTTCAATCGATACATTAATTCATACATCTCCCTTTGAGTTTCAGTTAATCTTTCATCAACTTTTTGCACTTGATTTCAAACTCTATCTACTTTTGATTAAATCTTTTGGAGAATTCTGTTTTGTGACAAAGCATTGGATGTCTGCCAGTTTAAGACTGCTTCACCTGAAGTGATTCTCAATGGTTGGCCTCGAAGGGTTACTCGAGTTGGAGTATGGACATAAGGCATTTTTCTTACTTGGGTATTTAGGTTTGTTTGTTCTTGAAGTGGTGGAAAATCATTTTCTGTGAAGGATGGTGAAGGAGGAGGTTGATACATGTTTATTTCTGGCAAGGTTTGTGTTGGACTAGGATACTCAATCCTATGATTAAAACCTCTTTTGATCTTGACAAAGTAGATTGATCATCACTAATGTTTCAAATAAGTGTTGTTTTTGCAGAATTGAATCATTTCCTCAAGAAGGAATAAAGAAGTTGATGAATTCCAAAGTAGCATGAGAATCGCGACCGCAACCTACTTATTCGCGACCGCGATTCATGAATAAGGCATGTTGAGAACCAGACAGACGAAATCGCAGTATGATTCTTGGCCGCGAACCCTGAAGAAAGAAAGGACTTTTTGTCACAGACGATTTCGCGGTGCGAATCTCGGCTGAGTCGCGACCGCGAATTTCGAAGGAATTCAAGAGGGAAGCAAGACCACGTCCACAGCCTGACAAGTGTCCAATGAAACTGTTGGAAGTCAAAAATCG
>CATIWR010010263.1:0-68725 GCA_949677035.1 Omphalea diandra
TTATATATTTTCTTGTGTGCTAGAGAATTCTTCAAACATTGTTATCGTTCGGTTATGCAGTGTACCCATTTTAATCATAATTATTCAATTATGAAGAATTTCCCATTCAAAGAACGAACCTTTGTAAAGGATGAATACCCTTTGCTAAAAGAATATGTATTCGTATTATGGTGTTCAATTAAACGAACCCTATCAGTTTCTAAAATAGCAAAACTAAACCAATTAAAATTCCCACGACAATCTAATTAAAAAGTCTCCAAATATAAAATATTGTTAAAACCAAGTATCTTATATTGCATTCAATAACAAATTGTGGCAAATACCAAGAAAGCACATATATGGTAAGCCATAATATAGTTGAATTTTGCATTGCATTTTTTTTAAGCATTGATCTTTTCAATTTTAAATACGATATATATATATATCATTTTTATAAAATATAAACTTGATCCTTGTCAACATAATTAATAATAATATATTAATCCAAAATTATGGTACTAATTTTACCTTCACTTTCTAATTTATTAATCATGGAGATTTTATCGAATACAATATTATAGTACGATACATAAAATTTATATGATAAATTAAATCAAATCAAATAGAATGTGATTAATAATGTATCATTATTAAGCTATTAAATAATCAATTTGAAATCACTAAAATTTTCTATGAAAGAAAGACAAAAATTAGCATAATCAAAGAATAAAACAATAACATTAAATAAAACTATCAATAGTGAGAGATACAATAAATAAAAATTGATAAAATAGAGTAAATACATGTATTTTATTTAAAATTGAGAAAAACATATGAGAAAGAGACTTATTCCTAACAGAATATTTCGATAATGGGTTTAGCATATTAAAAGAACAAAGTTATGGAACAAAAAAATTAAGAAGGAAACGAATAGTTTAAAAAAAACAGGGTAATATCAAGATAATAAATTTTATATCATTGTAAATTTCAAAATAAAAAATCAAGATAACTCATTTATATCATAGATAAATATAATAATCCTACTTTGAAGCATTAGATTGTGCATAATGACAAATGTTAGTCATTGTATGACTCTCTTAACCTTTCTATAAAACTAATTTAAGTATCAATAAATATAAATTTACAATTGAAATATGCACATTTCACTTGATATTGAGTCATCCTCCAAAAATCAAATCACTAGATAATAAAAATAAAAACTATCCATAAAAAAGATATAAACTAATAAAATGTAAAATATTATTCCGAGAAGGAGATATAAAATTTCAAAACGATAGGGTCATATTTACCTGACATTGCTGTGCCAAAAAAGTAAATGGTGGCTGCAGATGAAACAGCATGTCGTTCATCCCGTGGCGACTGAAGTGCACGCGTTTTGTAATTGTCTTTCTTTTCGCTAATCCCAATTTAATCTTAACACATTTTTTTAGTGATAATTAAAAATTTACCATCCATTTTGCTTCACGAGTGATATCATCGATTTTAAAATTTGTTTCCAAGTCCAAAGTCCTATTAGTTTTTTCTTTTGATAAGTATAATTTATTTTTTTGATGCAATAAAACGTGAAAGGCATTATAAATTTGAGGCATTTTCCCTCTTAATTAAAGATTATTGGAATAAATATATATAATTTTTTAATACAAATTAAGATAAAAAATTTTTTGAATTATTTATAGTATGATAAATAGTAAAATAAAGAATAGAGTTGGAAATGGCGTAAACAAGACTTTCTAATCACATCAATATGATTCTATTTAATACTTTTGAATAAAATTTTTAAATCTTATCTGTCAGAATAATTTAATAATTACATTGATTTAAATTCTTAACTCCAATGCTAAGATTCACTTAATTTAATAAAATAAAATTTTTATTTTTTATATTAATAACAATAATTTGTAATTTTGTAATAATAAAATTAATTTTAAAATTTTTTATGACAATTGAGAAAAATTAAAATCAATCAAAATTTTAGAGTCAAAAAAATTTTCACTGTTTTTCTTAATTCAAATAATATAATATTTATTCTAATTTACTAAAAAATAAAATATAATTTTCTTTCATTATATTAATTTATCAAATACTTAATAATTAATTTAAAGGATACAAATTTATAAATATTAGTGTAATTAATATGCAGAATTATACTTATAATTAAATCTAAAAATATTGGATATATGAAGTTCACATATATATGTTATTTTAATCAATTATTGAAAATGATTTGATATTAAGTATTAAAAAAATAAAAAATTAATTTAATTTTTATAAATTAGATGAAATATTATATTATTTAAATCGAGGAAAGAGTAAAAAATTTTATAGATTGAGAAATTTTAGTTGATTTTAAATTTTTTATTAAGCTTTTAGAAATTTTAGAAATTAATTTTTGCTGTCTCAAAATTATAAATTATAAATTATTTTTTGACAAAGAATATGAAATCAAAAGTTTTAATATTGTTTGAAAAAAAATAGATCTAAATAGTTTGAAAATAAATTAAATATGTGCTAAAATTTTATATTGTGTAATTTAATTATTGAAAATAAATTGATATTAAATATTAATTCTTAAATATTTTATTTTTCAGATTAAAAAAATGCGAAAACTTTTCAAATTTTAAAAATTGGCTGATTTTATAAAAAAAATCTCTTAAAATTCAAATTTATTTTTTAATATTTTAAAATAAATTATTTCTATTAACAAAATAGAAAAATTATATTACTTGGAAAAAAAATAGATCTAAATAGTTTGAAAAATAAAAATGCTATTCTAAATTAAAACTTAATATTGAATCTAATTATATCAATTAAAAAGTTGAGACTTAAAATATGACTCAAGGATAAATTTAAAAAGAAAAATATTTTTTTATATTTTGTCGATAAAATAAAAAATTAAAATATATTTAAAATATGTTTAATTTAAATTTTCAATATTTTATTTTATTTGTGTACTGGTATCTCTCCAAAAATTAGGGCTCACAGTGTCACCCAAATTCTTTGAAGTGCAAATTCTTCCCTTTTTTTTTTTTTTTTTAGTCAGCAAGATGCTTATTACTTCCTTATTATGCGATGTTAATATTAGAAATTTGTGATTCAATATTTCTCTTTATTGTAACGGTAAGGAATTCAACTCTACCGTCTTCATCTCTTCTAAAATTTCCAGATATCGATGCTCTCTCTCTCCTTTTCTGTTCCTTTTGGTCATCTTTTGACATAATCCAGGATAGAAAGCAACTCCACTGCCCACTGCCCATTAAGGTTTCTTGTACTTATCCTATGTGCATACTTACAGACTTTCATATTTCACGACAAGACTTGCCAATACTGTTTTCTTATCAGAATGATTTTACTGTATTTTAGTGAAACAAATATTAATAATTTTTTTTCACATTGCGATCACTAATCTTTCTTTTTGAATAGAGTATTTTCAAGAGGTCCCATCAATATTATAATTGATGACAATCATAAACGTCCAAAACTCAATGTAGCAAGCCACATGCCTAGAATTAAATGTTCCTAAGCTATAAGCTATAATTACAAAATTTATTAACTTAGCATATACTATTAAGAGAATGGACAATGAACAAAAGAATGGACCAAAAAAAAAAAAAAAGAATGGACAATGAACAAAGAAACAAGACATGCCTACAGATAAATGTCCTAAGCTATAAGCTATAATTACAAAATTTATCAACTTAGCATATACTATTAAGAGAATGGACAATGAACAAAAGAATGGACAATGAACAAAGAAACGAGTTTTAGGATCGTTTCGTCATTTAGACGTCCAAAGGCAGTGCAGGGTACTATGTGATAGATAGGGATGTGGCTTGGATATCCAAAAGACTTCTCCAAATTGTACAAAACCAGACAATTTACAGCTTTAGATATATGATAAACTCAGGACATCATATACAAAATGTTCCACCAAAATTTTTTAATCCAAACGCGTTCATATCAGGTGGCAAGACCTCCCAAAACAAGTATATTTCCAATGCTTGGACATTCTGTGAACCTCGTGTTTCAGGTCCTATAAATGCAACACATTCGAACTGCAACCAGTAACTAAGGGAACCACACCTCCCAACCCAACCTTCTGTTGTTACATATGTCTAAATAAAAAAAATGTTTATAAGTCCGAAGAGATTCAAATTAAATAATATGGAATGGATTTTCATTCATTGCCTTTTCAAGAAACTCCAAGCCAAATTGAGGATTTGAAACACCAAATGGCAGAACTTATTTCCATATCTTCACACATTTATCATGACTTGCAGATGCAACCATCCCTGTAAGTGGTGATTGTGCCAGAGCTGATATCACACACTCATGAGCAGGAATCGCCATACATTTGTTTTCCGCCATGTTCCAGAGTTCCAGTGACTTCATGAATGGTTGAGAGAAAAGGGAGAAAACAAAAAAAAAGAAATACAAAACCAGTATTAGTAGTAAGAGTTCACGTTATAAACGGTAGTATCTATGCAACTGTCAGCACACTAATGGGTAATCGTAAAAGCAAAAATAATATACTTATTTTTTCCAACAGAGAAGTGCAAAACTGTCCACTAAATTAAAGTCACTACAAAACATGATAGTTAAAATTTAATAAAATAGATATCCTGGTATGACTTTACATGTGCAACAATGTTGAACCACATGAACAAAATAGAAGCATAATGGACTAATTTCAAAAGAACCAATAAACACTAGAGAATACTCTCATGTCTGTAGGATTTTCAGATAAATTTAAACTTATAAATAATACCATATCAACATATAAAAGAAAATATTACCTGATAACCTCCAATGACCAAAAGAGTGGAGTAGCTTGGATGAAAAACACAAGAATGGAACTTGTTCCCACTGGAACTAAGTTCATGAATGCACTCTCCTGAGGCCAATGACCACACTCGCACAGATTCTTGACTAACAGATGCCAAGAAATCTCCTTTTGTATCCCAACAAACAGAGTGTACCTCAGTGGAGTGACCCTGAAAATCAAAAAGGTCATACATTATAGAACATGTGTAAAAAAGTATTTTGATTTTCTTTATTTGAGTTTCAAATTTAAGATTGATACCTGTAAAGAGTGTGTCTGTCTGTCAGTCTCAACATCAAATATGGATACTACATTCTCTGCTGCTGCAGCCAGTAAATGTCCACTTCTTGGCTGAAATCTAACCTGTGCAGTACCTCCCTGCCACCAAATAACTTGGATTTAGAAAAAAATAAATCCACTAGAACTTCACTGAACAAAACAACAAAGTTGGAGAAGAGTCTCAGTGCTAGCCTTAGACAAACGGGTGCAAGAATACTGATTGATGTTCCAGAAACGTATTTCATTGTTACCATCACATGAGCATAAAAGGTCATTCTTATTCGGATGGAAGTCGATAGACATCACATGTGAGGTATGCCCAGCAAAAGTGTGCAATGAATACCTAGGCTGCAAGAATAAGCTGCATTTAGTGCCCATAATATGCACCAAAACAACAGAGGATCTGATGTTATTTATATAAGACATATTAGTTAAGTCCATACAAAAGAATGATTTTGTGTGTGTGTGTGTGTGTGAAAGGAAATGCACTGAAAATTAAAATGTATATACAGCAATTTTAAGCAAGACAAAAAATTTGAAGGCTCCCATATATCCCAAATAAATGTTCCATAAGAAAGCAATGAAGGTAGAGGATTTACTTCTGCAGCATCCCAGAGTCGAATACTTGTATCAAATGATGATGTTGCCAACTGAGTTGTATTTGGTCTGAAACGAACATCAGTAATTATGTGGCTGTGCTCTTCAGGTATGCATTCTGTTTGCAGAGTTTCCATGTCCCAAATAAAAACCTACTGACAGGAAAACACATGCACCCACATCATCGTTTATTCAAACATCTCAAAACCCTTTTTCCAAAAAACCCAGTCAATGTTTTGGAAAGGTTATTAGTTAATTCAAGAAGTTGGAGGACCTAAAAGCTTTTAAGTTAATAAAATAATTGATTTAGTCATGACATATTTCATCCTCCATTAATTCTGCTATAGCGTCCAAGTATGGGATTTGCAAACAACTAAATCATCTATTTAAGTAGTTGATCATGAATAGTGCAGCCGCAATGCAGTCAAAATGAAATGATAGCTATGACAGCTGCATAAGGTTAATTATTAAGAGGGTTTTGTAAGTTCTTTAAATCTCTCTACATGGTAAGGGCCTTATTCAATCTGTAAGTTAGGCTCAAAATCAGTGATCAATGTTCTACATTAAACTAGTTCTTTGACACTGCATCATACCTTCTTGTCATGCCCAGCGCTGGTCAACAACTTTCCATCAGTAGAGAAATGACAGCAGACAACTTTGCCATTGCTTTTACGTATAGAACCAACTTCACTGAAGGAGAAACCTGGTAAGGAGAGAAAATATAAATTGCTACGTCAATTTGAACAAGTAATATTATAAAAATAAACAAAACACAGCTTACCCTTGGAAGCTTCTGCAGCATGTTCAGAAGGATTCCTTTTCAATGTGCTAAACAAATCCCTTCCATCTCCATCATCATGTGAGAGAAAAGATTCAACATTATCATCTAAGGAGCCAACATCTCCAAAATGTTCAATGTCTTCCTGCGATGAGATACAAAGTTGAAAGCTGACATTAAAAGTGACTTAAGAAAGGTGACTTGGTAATTCTGAGGGAATATTTTAATACAAGTATAATGGTATATACAGATTGAGGAGAGATGCATTAGTATATAAATCTGGGATGAGGTCAAGTAAGGATTAAGATTAATTGGACTGTCAATACTGCCAGTAATGCCACTGGTTGTAGCATGTGGTGATCATAAGGGTTGTAGCATGTGAAGATCACCAAGATAGGGTTGTAGCATGCGAAGATCACCAGGATATAAACACCTCGTCAATAATGCAATACTCTTTTTCACTAGAAGGCTGGCAATAGAGTCACTGACAATTACCTAGCTCCAACACTTAAAACACTTAGAAAACATATTGACTTGACTCCCTCTGTTCAGAAAGTAGGTATTTGGATCAGGATTTGTTCCGGGAGTCCTAAAGCTGTATTTACAAACTGCATAACTGAATATGGGGTCTTCGTGAGGTTCTAAACATTACAGATTGCAGATATCACTTTCAGATCTCTAGATTATTGAGCTTAGAAATCTGTTAGGACTACTTACCAGCTGGTTTGTTGATGATGCAAGAGCTCCTGTTCCATCAGCACCATATATCATCATGCCTTTTGAAATGCTACTGACATGCTGCAAATTGCCCGCCGTGGAGATCCCATCACCAGGAGTGTGAGTTGATGGAGTTGATGATTGAGAATTTGGAGAAGGGCCTGTACCTGTACTATTAGCAGGTCCCGAAGAAGACGGACCTTTTCGCTTTCGATTATTCTGTTACCCCATAAACAAGCAAGGGTTAGTCACCAAATTTCTAGATTGAATTTTCAAAAAGAGAGTTCATCTTGCCACTAGCTAATATAGAATTTCACAGATATGTGCAGCAAAGAAAGCATAAGTGAGTCTCAAGTAACTTGAAAGTTCTTTGAAAAAAATAAAATGAAGTTTCATATAGTTATGCTAACTTATGCAGACACAACCTGTGCTAGCTGTGATTGTAAAGGATCTTGTTGCTGAGAGGCTGATTGTTGCATCTGTGGGACATTAATCTGCTTAAGTTAACACAATGAGCACTGAAAATTCTTAACCCAAATAAAACTAAGAAACTGACAGAGATATCATTAAGGTTATAATATTCTCAAAGGTTTCAAGAAGAAAATCTTACCTTAGATGAAGTTGATTGCATTGGAGAACCAATGGATCCATCATTTGCATTTTGTCCATCTTTGGCTTGCAAAGTGCCTCTGGGCAATCCCCTAAACTTCCGTGGATCCATGTCTCCATAAAGTGGTGAACTAACCACATTGCCTTGTGCTTGAACCTGAGCTAGGATCTGTTGCTGTTGCTGTTGTGGCAAATGCTGAAATTGACTTCCACCATGTAAAAGGGGCCTTTGAACTTGTGTACCCAAATTTGGTCTAATTTGGTCAATCCCCTGTATAATTAGATAACAGCCTCAGTTATGAACAAAATAAATCTTTAGAAACAAATGAGTTTCATCCTAAAACTTACTGTCAAGGGCCATCCCTTTAATGGAAGACTGCTGACTCCGGGGTTCAGTCCTGAAAATTAAGGAGCAAAAGTGAATTTAAAAGTTAAATGAAAAATGGCCAGGCATTAAAAATAAAGAAACCATTACTGCTCAAATATGTGTAATGTTTTGAGAGGCAAGCCTACTCATTAAGTAAGTAGAAAACAGAAGTAGCAGCTACTGAGCATAAGCCACATAAAAAATTCCATCATTTCATTAGGAGCAGAGAAGATGCCAAAAATTCCATCACCAAGAGACTTGCAATTCATAACTTGCTCACGCCTTGTTTCTTCTGTCAACACAGGTACACAGGGAAAAGAAGACATTGTAATGTAATCTAGGGCAGTTGGTGCAGGGACATCCATTATTGGAACATTTGCACTAAAGAGGAACTCTTCTAAAAAACTACAGAGGAGGATTTTGTACCAATATTTCCATCAATGTAATGCAGTAGCACAGCATGAAGGTGGCAGACATGGTGATAAGACAATCAACTAGACAAAATTTCTACTTACTAAAGAAGACAAAAATCTTTATCTTGAATTTTGAGTTGACCAATCGGGAGGCAAGCTACTTCAACAAAGGAGAAGTAACATTTAGGACAACACTATTCTTGGTGGGAAAATAATTTGGAGGCCAGACTAGAATTTATCTTCATAAACTAGTTCTTTATTTCTTTTGTTACAGTAAGGACTGCTCATCATCTTCACATTGTGCTTTCTTTAAGCACTATCCAAATCCAAAATTAACTTCTTCAAGTGGTACCAGTATATGTTAGTCTTTAACGGGAAATCAACCATGAATTATTTCCATTTTGCTATCATTGTAGAGAAGTTAGCTTTTATAAGTTTGAACTAAGTATATGGAACAAGATAGACTCCATATTATATACTGACAGCACAGTGTTGATCACATATGCAAGGGTATAAAAGTTCGATCAAGATCTTTAGTCAAGCGAGATGTAGGCTAATCAAGTTTTGTTGTGTATATGCATATCAGTGCAGAGAAGTTAGCTTTTATAAGTTTGAACTAAGTATATAGAACAAGATAGAATCCATATTATATACAAACAGCACAGCGTCGATTACATATGCAAGGGTATAAAAGTTCGATCAAGATCTTTAGTCAAGCGAGATGTAGCCTAATCAAGTTTTGTTGTGTATATCCTCATCTTAAATTTCTATTGTTGTTTGAGGACCAAATATAATTTACCTGTATTTCCAATTCCAGGCTTTGACTGCATGATTCCCTGCCCATAAATTGAAGAAGGATCCATAGGCAGAGATCTCTGAGCAGCACCCAAATTCACTTCACTTTGGATGTCCTGAAAAAAAAAAAAACCCATCAAAATCAAATAAAGAAGGAAAAGAAAAAAGAGGATATGAAATGTAGCAGAAAATGTAGGAACATCTTATCCAAGTAGTTACAGTAATCTGTTGGGTTCGTGCCTGGATTTGCTGCAATGCTGCACTAATGCTCCCAGAATTTCCTTGGACCAACTGGCTGTGCCAACACAAAAAAGTCAACATGCACTGAAGAAGACGAAAGAATGTTCTAAATAAAGTTTATGACTAAACTTACCCAGGATGATTTGTTGCTGGCTTTAGTAGAGGCATCCTAGCATCAAGGAGTGGCTGGGATGTTTCCGAATCCATTGGATTAGAGTGTCTCATATGTTCCCCATACATTTTTGTTGTCATTGCACTAGCATTTGACTGCCTTAGTATTCCTTCAGAACCAATAGCATTTACAGGACCACCAAGAGTTGGATTATTAGGACCTCCTCGTTGCATCTGAGCTTGACGCATCAGCTGCAACTGGTGCATTTGCAGATGCTGTTGCTCCTTTGCTTTAGTTTGTTGTGCCTGTGCCTGAAGATCAGGACAGAGCTAAATTAAAAGATGCAATATAATATGCAAATCAGCAACCTAAAATGCAACTGAAATCTCGGAACCACCTCTATATATGCTGCAGCAGCCTCTGAATGCTTCTCATTTGTCCTTGCAATAAAAATGTCCCAGAAGACGGACCACCATTCAAAAAGGAACCCACCCGGAGCATCAATTGCTGCATATTGAAGCTAGAAAATTACATACAGTGCTCTTCTAAAGGCAATCGCTCAAATTTCCAAATTTCTTTTATGCACTTTCTTTAAGTAGGCAAATAAAGCGAGAATTTTTTTAACAATCCAATTTTCATTTTTCATTCAAAACCATCGGGATTTGTATATTTTTGTTACGCCATTAGTATCAAAAGCCTCCATATCGTTATTTACACCCTAAACTGCTACTTTCCTATAGGCACATGCCACTCTAAAAGTACTAAAAAACTCAGTCTGCAAGTGCATTACCTACTGGATCTGGGGCTACCTTCCCTTCAGTCATAAATGACTTGGCGGTGGCATGTAATTTCTTCTTCACCAAATAATCATATATGTACACATCAAGCCTACCTCATATACCCAAAAAAAAAAAAAAAAAAAAAACCGAAATTAAACCCTATCTCATTACAAATAAAAATCATTTACAAGAAGCATAAAACAAACTTTTTTTTTAAAAAAAAAAAAACACTCCAAAGAACAACAAGCACCTACATTTTATCAGCTTCCCAATTACTCTGCGCCATAGTTTCACCTCAACTTCACTAACCAGACTGCTCAATATCCACCAAACAACAACAACAACTACAGCAACAAATTACCAATCAATTTCTGTAATTCACAAATTCTACCCGATCAAAATTCAAATTACAACGTACTCAATTCAATTATGATGTAACAGCAAGAACAAGCAGCTACATTCATTAGACAAATAAAAAAATAAAGATTTAAAAAAGAAAACATACCTTTCTTAAAATTTTGATTATTTGGACGGATCAAAAAGGCTGCATTAGCAATCTTGACCGATCTCCATTGATCAAACCTGAACTTTTACCATTCCAAACAAAAACAAAAATTCCCTAAAATAATACGAAAATTAACGCAATAACCGTTCATTACGATCGATAATCACTCGATTTTGTTTATACCGACGGGCCTTCGCGATTAGTATGCTGCAAGAAAGAGGTTTTTATTTTTATTTTCAAAAAACAGAGGAGCCGAAGAGAAGAGTTTGAGCTGGAACTGAAGAGGAGGTCTGGACTCCGAAGCTGAGGTTCGACTTTGCCGGGTTTCCTTTGTTTAGGCGACGCGTAACGGAGAAAGTAAGGGTAGGACTGGTTCTAGCCGATGGATCGTACAGGAAAGAGAATCGTCTGGCTTATTTTGGTTGGTGACGTGGACAAGACTTTCCACGTGGGATGGGAATAGGAAAGACTACATATAAGCGAGCGGAACAGTGTGCTGGGCCTTGGAATTTGGGCCTCATTGCTTGTACGGGAAATCGATGAAAGAGCAAGAGAAAGAAAGAAAAATTCATTTTAGATAAATTTATTTTATGAGTGAAAATGAAATAATTCTTAAAATGATATTTAAAGGCTTATTTGAAGTAAATTTTATATTAAATTAAGATTATCTAATAGTGAGGTTTTTAATCTTACCAGTGATAAATTCTGCTTTGAACTCTTTTTACAAAAAAAATATTGTCCTATTTATATTGTCATTTATAAAGTCAGTGAATGAAGGGCAATATAGATATATATATATCGTAATACATTTTTTCATAAATAATTTTTTAAGGAAGTTAAATTTAATATTTTTATTTGAAATTATTTTTTAAAAAAAGCAAATATGATGTATCATATTCAATTAAAAATTAAAAAAATTAGCTATACTCTACAAAGTTATTTAGATTATTATAATACTGCTAATTTATATGCTTTTGATTTAGTTAAGTCGTAACACAAAAATATATAAATATCATTCAATAAATTATCATAAAAATTAAATTAGCGTCAAATACAATTATGCATATCTACTTAAAAATACAATGTATTAATTGTTCATAATAATATATGGTTTATGATAAAAAAATTTATTTTTATTTTTTATATAAAATTTAAAAAATATATATATGTACAATTTTTAAATATAACTAACGAGTTTATTATAGTCTAGTAAATAATAATATATTAGCAGTTACATTTCTTCAACTAGTACGTTGATTAAGAATATTAATGTCTACTTATTTTTAAAACATTCACATGACAATATAATTTTTCACTCTCTTGGATGAGAAAAATAATTTTGATCCAAATGAGAAAAGTGAACAACCAAACGGACCCTAAGCAATAAACATTTTTGAGATTATTTTGATATACCAAAAAAACAAAAACATTTTTTTAACCAAATGCTCCATTTAACTAGCAAAAAGAAAAAATGAGAAATATGACACACATACGAACATTGAATTACTGTGGCTTTTTTTAAAAAATATACTGGAAATCTAATATATATATAAACCAAAAATAAGTCAATATGTTGATGTGATAAAATTTTTTTGAGTTTAGCTTTGTTTAAACCACGTGATAAATAGTTGATTCATTCATTTATTAATTTATAATGTTGCATTAATTAATTTTTGATTCGTTTATTCATTAATTCATTAGTATATTTTTTATTTAAGTAATTTTTTAGTGCATTAATTTTTGTAAAAGTAATTGTACTCTTCAAAACATATTACTATTTGGTTTTTTATATCGATACTTGAATTTCATAATAAGTGTAAATTAATTGTTTTTTAATAAGATATTCATTAGTTACGAAATAATTTTTAACAAAATGAAATTATTTTATTTTATTTTAAATAATCAAGTATAGTTTAATTGATTTGTTTTTTTAATTTATAGGAAATAAATGATTTATTTAAAATTTAGCAATTATAATTACAAAATAAATTTTCTATGAATTTAATGAGAGTGTAACATTTAACATGACAATTTATTAGATATACGTATTAATTAAACTAAATATTTTCATTCATTGATATGATAAACGTTTATCATTTATGAACTTTACTGTAAAAACTATTTATGACGAACGTTATTATTTGTTAAATTAATATTAATAAAAAAGTGACTAATATTATACTATTATTATTGTATTATATTAATTAATTGAAAAACTATAAAATAATTAATTAAAAAGAAAATATATACAAAAATAAAATATATAATGAAAGGAAAGTATTTTAAAAGAAATTAAAAATGAATTATTTATCTAAATTAAATGATAAAATATAAAATAATCTAAATAATACTAATTTAAAAATTATTTATTTAGATATTCAATTATTTTATAAACACTTTTGGCACTACAATTCGAGCAACTTGAGTTTGCGACTAGTTCCAGTAAAGGATAAGACAGAAACAAAACTATGGCCTTACAATGCCCACTCTTATTAAATTTGCATTAAATTGTTATCACAAGTATTATTTATGAGTTGACTAGTCGATAATTGTATTTTATGTGTTTATAATTTAATATATTATCAAAAATTTAAAAATATTAATAAAATAAAACACTAATATAAAATACATAATTAAATAAAAAATGTTTATTTTCAAATATATCATTTATGAAAATTTTTGTTATTTTTATATATTTTAGTTGTCCATTTTATAGTTTGTTTAATAATTTTTTTTATTTATGTCTATAGTTATATTTAATTAGATAATTTTATATCAATATTTAATTACTTATATATCAAATAATTAATTTAATAAATATTCAATTTTTCTTTCAAATATACAGTTAGTTGATAAATAACAATAACTCATTTAAAATTAAATTTGATATTGAAATTAATTATATACCAGTTTATAATTTACATTTTGCACACTATAATTTAATATATTATTTAAAATATATTTAAAAATATTCATAAAATATTCATTTAAAATATATAATTAAGTAAATAATATATATTTTCAAAATAGATAATATATGAAATTATTTTTTAAACTCATATTTAATTGCATATTTTTTTTAATTAATCATTTATATGTCAAACAATTAGTTTGATAAAAATCAGATTTTTATATCAAATAAATAGTTAACTAATAAATGATAATTAGAGGTGGATATTCAGTTCAAATACAATTGAACTAAATTGTTAAAAATTTAAAAACTGAATGTTGAAAATATAAATTGAATCAAATAAAAAAAATTATAAATTAAATCAAACTAAAGTGATTTAGTTCTATTTAATTATAATTGGTTCAATTTTAATAAATTTTTTAAATTATTTTAAATATTTTAAATATTAATAATAATTCATATAATATATTTAAAATATTTTATTATAAATAATATATTTTAATATAAACAATAAATTTTTAGTAAGGTTCAATAATTTTGGTTTGATTTAATATATATATTTAACTTAGTTTAATTTAATTTAAAATAGTTTTGGTTCATTCTAATTCAATCAAAATTTTTATGTAAAAATCAAACTAAATAAAAATAACTGTTTTTAAAAAAATTAAACAAACTAATGTTGTACTTAAAATGAATCAAACCAACCAAACTAGTTTGATTCAATAATTTTTCGGTTTTCACTGAATATTGTACATCTCTAATGACAATTTAAAATTAATTTTGAGACCACAATTAATCATATATATTGATTAATGATTGATATGGATTATATTGATTTATTGTTATATAAAATTAGTTGTTTATTTACAAAAAATTTTTAGGTAAATAGACATTCTATATGCAAACACTAATTATGTATGAATTTTATCCATAGACAATAATGCACTTGATGAATTTTACCTATGGAAAACTTTTATAAGCTATATATTATTGATAGAAAATTTTCTATATGTAAATTTTACTTAACAAAAAATTCTGTAGGTGATTGGAATAATTTCATAGGTAAATTAAGCTAAAATAAGTTACTAGTCTATTAGTAATTTTTTAGTTTGATAAAATTTTTCATAGACAATTCTATAAATAATTTTTTACCTTTGAAATTTTTCAAAGGCAAATTGGTTGATAAATATTTACCTACGAAATTTTTTATTGTCATATCCATAAGTAAATTTACCTATAAATTATTTTGTATGTAAATTTATTTATTATTATTTTCAAAACCATATGTAATCTGCAAGTAAACAATAAATTTATATTTTTAATTTATTATTATATTTCATATATTTTATTAATATTGTAAATGCGATAAAATTAAATAACTTGATATAAAAGAAAATATATATGTTATCTAAAGTATGTCACAAATTATAAATATCAATTCTATTAAAAAAATACAATTTGCATGTTCTGATATTTTTTATTATAAAAATACAATTCACATGTTCGAATGTTTCATAATAAATAAAATAAATAAAAAAAAATCATTGATGATCCGCAAAATTATGAGGCAGCAAGGATGACCGAGAGGCTCAACACCAGATAGAGTTTGTGAAAAACTAATCTGAGTGCATTGAATTAGCATTTGAATCTACTGCTACATATGTGTTATATACTGCTATTGTCAAGCGATTAACTATTTATGTTGCATTTATTGATCACGTGTTTAGTGAAATTGATGCTTCAACGTAGAAGACCATCGAGTATTATGTGATGATGAAGTAGAAGCAGCTGAAATAGAAGGATAGTACTTTTATGCTAAGTATATAAATGCACATCTATTTCAATATACACTCGAACAATAGCTTAAGATCATGTTAAAATTGTACATACCATGTGATTAAATGAGCTATTCGATAATATTCACTTTCACAATATATTTATAAATTATCCTTTAAGAGAATTCAATAAATTATTCATATTACACTAAGAAGTTCATTTTAATGGGTTTCTAAAGTTAAATTGATCATTTATTTGTGAAAATAATAAGTGGGAGAGAAAGCGAGGCAAGTGAAACTTAAGTGATAGAAAATGAATGCGGTAATTTTATTATTTCTCCTTTTTTAGGATAGAAAGATAAGGAAGATAAAAATGAAAGGAATATATATATATAACAAGAGTGAAGTATAATTTTATCTCGATAACTTTAAAATTTCAATGAACAAATAAATTGAGAGCATACAAGTAATTTTTTTAAAATAATCCCCGCAATTCACCTTACTTTCATCTTATTTTGAAGTGGTTAAAAACGATGGGTCTAAATAATTTAATTTCACCTCATTATCTCCCATTCTCCTTTTCTAGTTCTCCAAAACATTAAAAAATTAATTTATCCCTCACTTTTCTTTTCACCCTGTTTCTCTCGCCTCATTTGCTCTAAGTCCTAATTAAATGGTAAATACTAACATTTTAACATATCCAAACAACACCAATAACAACTTAACAAAAATACTTCAATAACATTTCCCCATATCAAAGCTACATATATCACATCCATGCAAGAAAAAAGCAAATTCTAAACATTTTCAAACACTTTTAGGCCCTATTTGACCACAAACAACTTATTATACATATTAAAAAAATAAACAAAGATAAACCCACATAATTATTTTCTTAACAGAAATTACATAACAAACTCAAATAAGTAAAATTAAATAATATAATATAAATTAAATATACGATTGTACAATAAATCTTAATTAATTAATTAATCATTTATAATTTATTTAACTAACAAATTTAATATTAAACATACATAAACATCAATAATAAATAATAATTTTTATACCAAAAATTACATAATAAACTATAAATAAGTTAAATCAAATAAATATAACATAAATTACACAATAAATCTTGATTAATTAAACTATATATAATTTATTTAACTAAGAAATTCAATATTAAATATAATTTAACCTAAATAATAAATAATTATTTTTTGTCTGAATTTACTTGTTATTGAAACGGAAAATATTTCTATAACATTCTCCCAAACTACTCCTACTACATGGTATCTAATGTTCACATGAATGTTTGTTATTTATTATAATTTTATATGTATTATTCCACCTCATTTTTTACTGGTTATTTATTATAACTTTATATGTATTGTTCCACCTCATTTTTTACTGATTTATAATTAATTAATTAATTATACGTAAAATAACTTAAATTTATGCTGACTTCACTTAAATTTATCAAAATAACCTAAATGATAATAATTTAACCTAAATGAAAGCAAGTTTAACAAATCAGTCTAATTTGACTTATATTTACTAAATTTAATCCACGTATACTATAAAACTTCATCACTTAATTAAATTAGTCTAATTTATATAACTAACTAAAATTTACCTACGTTTATAATATTAAATCTAACCTAAATGTAATATAAATTTAACTTGATTTATGTGAATTCACTTAAAATTACAAAATAAACCTAAACGATAACAACTTAACCTAAATTAACAATATGTAACTAAATTTAACACAATTAAATGGAAATATGTGCACAGAAAATAAATATTTGAATAATTTATTCTCATAAAAATAACAAAAAGAAAAACAAAAATAACATAAAGTCCTAAAAAAGAACAGAAAAATACCATTAGTGACAATTAAATTCTTGTTGAGAAGGGCCCATTATTGGTAATGGGTTCGGGGGTCCTTGCTCGCTCGCCCATGCTTTGCAGTGCGAGTCGGACCTAATACTCCCACTGAATCTTTAGTGCAGAATGGGTCCCAGTCCAGTTAAGACCCTAGTGAGAGTTTTTTTTAGAAGAGTTAAGACCCTAAGATTGAATTCATGGTTAATATTTCCATTAGCGGTCCAAATTTTGAGCCCAATTTAATTTGTGGGTCACTGAACCGACTTATCTTATCCCATCTGGATTCAAGCTGTCTCGCAATTGAGTTAGCTATGTTTGATTGCAAGAATCTGCTGGTATAAAATAATACTAGTAATAAATTAAGGAATTCTACGACATAACTGTAATAATAGATTTAAATAAATATAATAATTTTAATTATTTATTAAAATTAATATAAAATAATAATAATAGTTTTATTATTTATAATATGTCATTATTTTATAAAATTATCATTTAGTTATATCTTTTTAAGTAAATCAAATAATAAAATTATAATTATAATTAAATTAGTATTTAATAATAATATAGTTTTTTATAAAAGCATAAAAATCATAGTTTCATTTTTTTATTGGTTGGCCTTTTTTAATCTTTTTAGTTTTTACTTATTATTCAAGAAACTTAATATTTATTACGAATGTGAAAATTTTTCTATATTATTAAACTCTTTAAATTATTTTTATATGTGAAATTTCATATATTGTTAAACTTTCTATATTTTTTAATAATTAAAAATTAAATACTTAATTATTAGATTATCTATTACATACTTAATTATTAGGTTATCTACTATATAGTAAAATGAAAATGTATTATATTATCATTTATATTATATTGCTAATAAAATTATTTAAAAATAGTAAATAATCATTTAAAATTGAATTTAAAATAGAAATATTATGTATATTGATTTTTAGGTCTATTAGTATGGTTGACCTCCTTATACTGTATTGAAAAGTATAGCGAGCAAAGACTATCTGGTTTGATTATCTCTACGTAGGTTGAGCAAAAAATTGTTAAATGAAAATCAAATAAAAAATTAATCAAGAATTAAGCTGAAAAATGATTTTGATTTGATTTTAATATTTTTTCAGTTTTGCTTTGATCTTTAACTTTTATATTAAACAATTGGCTATTAACACACACACACACATATATATATATATATATATATAAATTTTAGTTCACCAATTAGTTAATCGATCAATTTTTTTCATAATCATGACTTAATTTTCAGTTTAATTTTTTTGAAATTAAAACAAACCGTAACCACTTTTATCTATATAAAAAAATGAAAGTTAAAAAGCAAGGAGCAACTTGATATTGTATAGTTTACTGGACATCCAATAAATAAAAAAGATATTTTGGATTTTTTTCAATATAATTTTTTATACTGATTAGATGAACTATGAAAATGTAGTTCGTAAATCCTCAATTATAACCAAAATTATAAAAATAACTTTTAATTTGACTATTTAAAAAACAGATTCAATAACCAAAATTTATATAAAATATATATTTGTATAAAAGTAAGTATAAATCATATATTTTTATAAAAATAAATTGTTATGATATATATATATATATATATATATATATAACCAAAACTGAAATTGTCAGATGAATTACCTGATTTTTTTATTTAATTTCAATTGATTTTTAGTTCGAAGTTGATTTAGCATTTATTTCTCGCCCCTAGCTGCAACATCTCTTAGAGAATCAAACATTTTATTATTATATGGGAACATTTATCTAGTGACTAATATAAATGATTAGAGTGAAATTTACAGTGATGTATATGTATATTGTCTAAATTTTCAATTATATTTATAATTTTATTAATTATTTATAACAATTTTATTTAAAAAATTATTCAAAATAATTGGTCATATTTATAAAATTATTACCTAAATAGTTAAAAACTATATTAATTATGGCATGCCCACCAATAATTAGTTAATATCATAATGTTTAGTTTGATGGTGCTAAATATTTTGCTACTGACCTCCCATTTCTCTATAGAAAAAAATTTAATAGTGAATTTGATAGTAATATATATGTTATTATATTATAATTATATATGAAATTTTAAATTATGTGTATAATTTATTAATTATTTATAATACTTTTTTTATCAATATCTTGGATAATTTTATCAAAATAAACATTATTTAGAGTTATAAATAATTAGACATATTAATTAAATTATTACCTAAATATTTTATAATTATACCAATTAGATATTATAATTTAATAATGTAGAGTTTTTTTTTTTCAATTAATAGTCTTTAATTAATCAATGCTTGCTTGACTACTGATAATTTTGAAATCTTGACAATTCGTGATCACATGTAAGTTGTTTTGGATCAATTCATGCATTGCCGACGAAGCCGAAGTGACAGATGATGTAATACAAACAATTGTGGAGCAGAAATCGTAAAACCCAAAAACGAAGGCTTAGAAAATGACAGGGACCATGCTGAATGGGTCATTTTCATTCGTCTTAAGCGCCATGTAATTAATCATATGTTAATTATTAACTTTATTAGAGAAATTATAATCTAGTCTGAATCTACTACATATATCTGTTGATTAACTAATTAGATCAAACCATGTGTATAAATTTTCGATTAATAGTGGTAAACTCAATATAGACGTAATTATTATTAACTTAATACAGATATAATTACGATGGATAATAGTTATCAACTCAATGCAGACATAATTTAAGTAAATAATTCATGATTCTAGGTGGTGCATCAAAATTAGTTCTTCTCACTGCATTAATACTGCAAAATCTCAAATTTAATTTATTCAAGATGGAATTAATAGTGCAAATAATTCAAATAGTTGTTCTTTGTTTTTTTGGTACAACAAACTTTTTTTAAAAAAAAAATTATTTTCTAATCTCAGTATGCAATATCGCAGGCGGGAAAAACTTGTGGCTGAAAAAATTTAGTTGCACCATTAATGCAAGAGGAGAAGGTAGAAGAGAAGGTACTAAATGATCATGACATTATCATGTTCTTGTTATAGCTTTCAAGATTATCTAACTCAACTTGTCGCAAGTTGACTGATAAAAGACTAAACAAAACCCCTAATGTCAGAAAAGCTATTCCAATTGAACAGGCATATTTAAATTGCAGCACTGATCATAACTTGTGAGCTTTGTTGATTAGGGTAGACCGTTGGACCAATAAATTTTCTTGTCCCTTGATAGATGAACCTCATTTACTCATGCAAACGTGACAGTTGAGCCTTTTTTTTTTTTGGGTGTAGGAGGAAAACAAACCATTCTATTCAAGTCATTATAAATATATGTAACACTCACTGCGCATTTGCATCGCCGCAGTTAGTTTTGGTAGCGATGGGTTCCGTTGCTTTTTGTGTAGTACGTGCTCTATTGTTGTTTCATTTCTCTGTGAATGCTTTGGTACTGGCTGATCATCTTGTTACCGTTGATGATAAAGATGATAAACATTTGTTCTTTCATGGCCCATTGTTGAGAGGAGGTCTGGGTCATGGGATTTATAAGAAGGGGTTTGGACATGGTGGGCTTGGTGGTGGTACAGGTGGTGGATTTGGTGGTGGTGGTGGGCTAGGTGGTGGTGCAGGTGGGGGCTTTGGAGGTGGTGCAGGTGGGGGCTTTGGTGGTGGAGCTGGCGGGGGATTAGGTGGAGGTGGTGGTCTTGGTGGTGGTGGGGGTGGAGGTCTAGGTGGTGGTGGACATGGTGGCGGTCTTGGAGGTGGTGGCGGTCTAGGTGGAGGACATGGTGGGGGTCTTGGTGGTGGAGGTGGTGGTGGTGGACTTGGCGGGGGATCTGGGGGAGGCTTAGGTGGTGGAGGTGGTGCAGGTGGGGGTCTTGGAAGTGGCGGCGGCCTAGGTGGTGGACATGGTGGGGGTCTTGGAGGTGGCGGCGGCCTAGGTGGTGGACATGGCGGGGGCCTTGGAGGTGGTGGAGGCCTAGGTGGTGGACATGGTGGGGGCCTTGGAGGTGGTGGAGGCCTAGGTGGGGGACATGGAGGTGGTGGCGGTCTTGGTGGTGGAGGTGGTGGGGGTCTAGGTGGAGGTGGTGGACTTGGCGGGGGAGCTGGGGGAGGCTTAGGTGGTGGAGGTGGTGCAGGTGGGGGTCTTGGAGGTGGAGGCGGCCTAGGTGGTGGACATGGTGGGGGCCTTGGAGGTGGTGGAGGCCTAGGTGGTGGACATGGTGGGGGCCTTGGAGGTGGTGGACATGGTGGGGGCCTTGGAGGTGGTGGAGGCCTAGGTGGGGGACATGGTGGGGGTCTTGGAAGTGGTGGCGGTCTAGGAGGAGGGGCTGGTGGAGGTTTAGGTGGTGGACATGGTGGGGGTCTAGGAGGTGGTGGTGGACTTGGAGGGGGAGCTGGAGGAGGCTTAGGTGGTGGAGGTGGTGCAGGTGGAGGGCTTGGTGGTGGGGCTGGTGGAGGTGGATTAGGTGGTGGCATTGGTGGGGGCGCAGGAGGTGGCGTTGGTGGTGGTGGAGGAGGACTTGGAGGTGGAGGTGGATTTGGTGGAGGCGGTGGTGCTGGAGGAGGCTTTGGAGCTGGTGGAGGATTTGGCAAAGGTGGTGGTTTTGGCGGTGGAGTAGGTGGAGGTGGAGGCGGGGGTGGAGGGTTTGGTGGTGGTGCGGGATTTGGTAGTGGTGGTGGATTTGGAGCAGGCGGTGGAGGTGGCCACTAAAATTGATGAGTTGTTGAGTTAGCAGCAAACGAAAAGAAAAATGATGAGACTTATTCCGCTCCCATGAGTGTAATGTCTCAGTAGTTGGATATGCTGCCTGAATAATTCTTAGTTCTTACATGCAAATATGTAGTATTACCCAATGAATGAACAACTAAAATATATGCATTGTTTTATTAATATAATCTAAACTGAATTAATGTAATCAATTGGTAAATTTGAATATTGTTTAATTTGTTTATGAAGGATATTCAATTAGTAGCTTTTCTCATGCATGCATGCATGGAATGGAAGGCTTATAGGCATCGAAGATCTCTTCATACAGACACGCAAACAACGTATATTTCCATTTTGGTCTACAAAATGGCTTCCATGCTTTAAGTTTTTGTTTTTGTTAGCCATGTTAAAAAAAAAAAAAAAAAAGGGTTCCTAAATTCAGTCTCATATTTAGAGATATTTATTGTTTTTAAATATTAATTCAAATGATTAAACTTAAAAAACTAAATAGGAAATAAGAAATAAGAAATAAGTTTTTTACCTGTAAAAATTAACTCCTAGACATTGTAGAGTTATTGCACTCCACGGTATGGCCAATCGCCACCAAACTGAAGGACCAATATTATTATGAGGTGAAAACAGAATAAAATTTTTTAAAATATCAATTGAATTTCTATAATTTCATTATTTTTTTATTAATTCATTTATTTTTTATTAAATATATACAAATTTATATTTATTTTTACAAAATTTTATGATTTTATTTGTTTCTCTAACTATGATGAGAATTTCTAATTTTCTTTTTCATAAAAGTGTGAGTCTTTTTATATGAAAATTATTATTATCTCTTTTCAAAATTAATTTACAATATTATCATTAAAATGATCGTATTATTTTTTTTATAATAATTTAATTGAATTCATTTGAAGATAAAAAAAACATTAAATTATGATTTATTATAACCATCAAATAAAGTATATTTTTTATTATTATGTTATGTTTAATACTCTATTAATATGTTTGTTTTTCTATTGAAAAAGTTCATCACTTTTAAATCAAATTTAAAATATTTGTTGTCAATATAATTTATTATAGATTATAATTTTTAATTTTTTATATTTTATTAATAATTTTATATTTGATATTTTATGAATGTAAATTATTTTCTTTCATTTCAATTAAAAAAAGTTGAACAGTAACTATTGGGGAATAAAAATTGACCTAGAATAACCAATCTTAAATAACCTTATATAATATAACTAAAATTTATAAACTTGGGTGTTATGTGATATGATTATGATAATAAATTTTAAATAAATTTAATATTAATTTTTATCAAATAAATAAATAAATATACTAATAATAATTAAAACTCATTATTATTTATAATATAGTACTATGTTATAAAATTATTTTTAAATTATATATTTAAAATAAATAAAATAGTAAAACAAAGAATTATAATTAAATTACTATAATAAATTTTAATAATAATATATTTATTTTGATAAAAAATAAAAATATAATTTATAGTTTCACTTTGTTTTCTTTTATTGACTTTTTCTCTTTAGTTCTTTTAATATTTCTCTTTATCATATAAAAAAGCCAAAGCTTATTATTGTTAAAATTCTAAAAAGGATTAACATGAAAATTTCTATAATATTTAAAATTTTAAATTATTTAAATATAAAAGTTACTACATTATTAAATTTTTATATTTTTTAAATTAATTGAATAAATTAAATATTTTATTATTAACTTCTATTTCATACAATAAAATAAAAATATATTGTACTATCATTTATTAATCATATTAGGTTGCCAATATAATTATTTCATAAATGAAAACACTCATTTAAAATTAAATTTAAGATAAAAATGAATTATATGTATTGATTAATGATATTGTTATTAGTCACGTTATAAAAGATTGTATCAGCAACGGTAGAAGGGCTCAATTTCAAATGGTTTTGACCAATCTTCTTTTTTCTTTTTAGTTAAAGACATTTTAATTTCATATACTGTAAAAATATTTTATTATATATTAATTTTGTCTTTTTATGCTCCCGCTAATTTTCGCTTGCATTTTCACGCCATTTGCGTTGTTACCCTATTTGATTAACATATTTGTTTAGATTGAGAAAAATTTTCATTATAAATAATCTCTCTCTAAATAGATTTTAATATATTTTTTATATTTATTTTATTGTTTAAACTTAAAAATCATGAGTTTTTATATATGGTACATTGAAAACAATTATTTAAGTTAAAAATCAATTTTGAAAAGAGAGAAAGTCATGTTGATGGAGATTGAAGATAATATTTATATTTTAATTTTGTTTTATAAGATCTAATTTTTCTTGTTATTGTTATTTAAAATAAAAAAACATGAGTTTTTATGCATATTCTATGGAAAATAGTTAATAGATGAATATTTTTGAGCTAAAAATCAGTTATGAAAATTGAGAAAATCATATTTTGTTAGAGGTTGAAAATGATATTTACGTTTTAATTGTTTTTATTCTTTTTTTAATTTATAGACAATTTCATAAATCAACGTAAACCCAAAATAAAATCTAAAATAAATATTTTCCTATAAATTATTTTTTATATTTAATTTTAAACTAGTAAATTTAAAATAAAAGTAAATAAAATAAAAATTTTACTATGTATAAATATTTTTTACTTGATGTTGTTATAAAAAAAAAACCGTGTTTGTTAGAGGTTGAAGATGATACTTATGTTCTAATTGTTATTCTTCTTCTTTTTATTTTATTAATGATTTCATAAACCAAAAGTAAATCTAAAATAAAATTAAAATAAATATTTTTTTGCAAACTGTTTTACGTACTTAATTTTTAAAATATTTTGAGTTAAAAATTAATTGTAAAAAGAGAGAAAATCGTATTTATTAAAAGTTGAAAATGATATATACATTATAGTTGTTGTTCCTTTTCTTTTATTTTAAAATAGTTTTATAAACTAAAAATAAATTTAAAATAAAATTAAAATAAAAATTTTCCTATAAACTATTTTTTGTAATAAATTTTTAAAAAATTTGAACTAGTAAACCTAAAATAAAAGTAAATAAAATAAAAATAAATATTTTACTGCGTATAAAATTTTTTTACTAGATATTATAAAAAAAATCGTATTTGTTAGAGATTAAAAATAATGTCTACATTGTAATTTTTTTTTGTTTTATCAATGATTTTATAAATAATAAATAAAATTAAAATAAACATTTTCTAGCAAACTGTTTTTATAAACCAAAAATAATTACCTTCAACAACTCAATTTTTACTCTTTTTTATGATTGGTTTTGAACTCAAATATGTTCATTTTTAATTGTTTTTCATCCACAATAAAACAAGTATTAAAAATCATCTTAAATCTATTTTAGAGAGATGAAGAATTTTCTCTCCGTAAAATAGATATGTAAATATGCAATTGTGTGCAAAAATGAGTTTTTTCATATTTTTATTGATTTAATACAAGGAGAAATGTGAATGAGTTTTATAAGAAAAAACACGGATGAATTTTTTATTTCCTTTTATTTCGCAGATGCATTTTATCTTTATTTAATGAATTCCAGTTGATTAAGGTATGTTAGACTAGGTTGTACAAATCTAAATCAAGACTCTCTTTTGATATTAACAATATAAATTGAAAAATTCTAATGTCAATTTTAAATGTTGTTTTTACAATTTATAAGAATTATCTTCATTGAAAGTTAAAATTTCTATCTTTTAGAAAAACATCCAAATTCGCGGTCGGTATCCCCTAAATCACTACCGCGACATTGCTATAAGAATGGATGAAACTAGGCCAAAGGAATTCGCGAGCGAATTCACAGTTACAACTCAGTTGAAGGAGCCTTGGTTAAGTCACAGACGAATTCGCGGTGAGTGTTGCACAGGGTCGCGACAGTGACTTTCATAGTGACAATGGAGGGAACCAAAACTACAACCACAGTGTGCAAAATGTCCTTGATATCCGTTGAAGATTAAAAATCGCGAGGGCAAAAAATTTGGTAGCGACCGCTACTCAAGGAGTTGAAACTATCTCACCAAACAGAGGAATTTGCGGTTTCAGGCGCGCCCAAAGCTTAAGTATCTCGTGACCGCGATTTTGATAGTGGTTATAACACAATAAGTATATTTTCTTGGACAACCAATGAATAACTGACACGTGGACTAGCCGTTAGACATAATACGAGGTTCTTGTCGCAATTTTCGGCTACTCAGTACAAATTAAAAATTCGTGATCGCGACTTCCGCTTAATAAACATTTAATGCTAAATCTGTCTAGTACGTTTTGAAGATTTGTTGATAGTTTTAGAATAACATTTTTTTGATGGATGTAAACTATAAATACTACACCAAACTGATGTTAATGCAAGAGAAGAATCATTGATAGTGTCAAAACTCTTGCAATATGCAAGAGAATAACCATTGATAGTGTCAAAACTCTTACAAAGTTAATTCTCTACTTTAATTCCTTATTTCTTTGTACATAGTTTGGTGTGAACTTTGAAAACTTTATTTAGGGTTTGAGAGTGAACTCTCGAATAGAGAACTCTTGTTTATGTTTGAGAGTTCGCCTAGTTATAAAACTCTTGTATAAGTTGAGTGTGAGCTTTGGGAAAACACTTGTAAGGTTTGGTGTGAGCATAAACACTAAGTTGAATGTGAACCTTAAAAAAATACTTATAAGTTTTGGTGTGAAATTAAACGCTAAGTTGAGTGTGAGTTTGTAAAACACTAGTGATTGAGTGAAACATCCAATTGGTGAATTGAGGAGTGAATATAGGGTTGGTTAATACCCGAACCACTATAAAATTATTGTGTTCATTTTTCTCCTATAAAACTCTTGTGTTTATTTTTCTCCTACTATTTCTCTAATTTTTCATATTTGTAAGTTTCTTTTAAAATCAAAAGTTTGAATTTGCCACCAATTCAACCCCTTTTTTTGGTGTCTTAGGGCCAACAATGTAAGAATTAATACAAGGAGAAATGAAGAATTTTCTTTATATAAAATAGATCCATAAATCTGCAATTATGTGCAATAAAATGAGTTTTTTTTTTCATATTTTTATTCATTTAATGCAAGGATAAATGTGAATGAGCTTTTACAAGAAAAAAACGTGAATGAGTTTTTTTTTATTTCCTTTTATTTTGCAAATGCATTTTATTTTGGTTTGATGAATCAAGTTGGTTAAGGTAAGAAGGTCTCCATTTTTTTTCATATCAATTATTACGAGATTTATTGATTAGAGTTAATTAAGAAAACCAGAATTAGGTGTAAATTTGTAATATTTTGTTGCAATTCAATTTTTTCGAGAATTGTTATTGTTTGAGATAGATTATAGATTTGTGATTAGTTATTAATTTTTAAACATTTTTGTACAAAGCCCCTTTTTTCCCATAACAAATGCAATGTAAGGAAAAAAAAAAAAAAAGAAAGTTGTTTGATATATTATGCAAAAAAAAAAAAAAGAATAAAGTTGTTTAACACAAATATTGTCTAAATTAATAGTATCACATATTTAATAAAAATGTAATAGAATTTGACTAAATATATTAAAAGTGAAAATATAACATATCGCAATATGTGAAATTGTAAAAGTATGGGTGTACACACATATATTTATGTATTATAATATAGGAAATTATAATTTTAAATTTTAATAAGACCATATTTTTAATATATGACTTTATTCAAAAATGCATCAAACTAATGTGAAAAGACATCCTTAAAATAGTTTGAAAAAGGAATATCCTTCCCATCCAAAAAAGCAAGAAAAGAAAAGTGCTGTAAACAATCGGTAGAACGTTGCATATGTGTTGTCAAAAACAAAACACTGCACTTTAGTTTTTTAAGTTTTAGAATTTCACCAGAACGAGATATATAGCAAGGCGGGGCTTCGGTCTCTCCTATGTGCAGCGTACGCTGGATATGAGAGTTAGCGCGCCCTTTCTTTATTTGTGGATACTACAATTTTATTTATGTTATTATATTATAATTTTATAATTAATAATTTATTATTAAATTAGATAAAAATTATTATATATCTTTAAATTAATAAATTATAATCAAGAAATAAAAATAATTTTAAATTAGTAAATTACTCCTTAATATCGTAAGACGATAATTCACCATCTTCATAGGCGTATATTTATACATTTTAAAAAAAGCAAATATCTGAATTACCTGTACGTTGTGCGTGACTCCATTTACGGGAGTCCATTCTCCCGTGGATAGGCGAATGAAACATGGGCTTCGGCTTCAACCCCCTACACTGACAGTGTAGTGTATGCAAGGGGACATAAAAATTAGTATGCCTCTTTAGAATTATAATTTTAAAATAAATACGTGTTTTTTTTTTCTGTCTCCGCGTGTCTATATATATATATATATATAACCAAATTATATATTGACCAAAGTTTCTATTTTATTTTATATGAAAAGAAATCTGAAAAAATATAATTTAAATGACTTCACATTTTTGAGTTAAATTCATTTCAACTGGAATTCAACACGTGGGTCAATTCAAATTGATTTGATTTTGATTTGGCCTATGAGTCAATTCGAATGACTCGATTTAAATTGTCAAAAATATATTTATAATAAATTATTCAACTTGACTTATGGGTTGAATTCAAATGACATGATTAAATTATTAAAATATTTAAATTTATTAAAAATTTAAAAATATTTTCTTTTTATTCAATTATATATGAATTTAATTCAATTGTTATTTTGATTATATATAGTTATTTATTTAAAAAATAAATTATATTTTAATTTATTAAGTATGTAAATGAAAAATAAAAAAATAAATCAAATTTTATTCATTTAAAATTTATTTGATTAAAAAATAATTGTGTAAAAATAATTTTTCTTAATAAATTATGAGAGAGTATCACATAAGTAATAAAAAGAATTCAAATATATATTTTAAAAATATATTTTGAAAAAAATGAATAATAAAGGACCAAACTCAATCTAAAATCCTTTTTGTATATAAATTTGATGAATGACTCGAATGCAATCTAATCTAAAATCACTCGATCATCTGCAACCTCAATTTCAAATCTTTTGTGAGGAAATTAATCAACCAAAACAAAATTGAAGGCTTTTCATGCTTGAAGTCTATATCTTGAGTACCCTTTATTTTCTGGGGCAAGTAGAGAGAGAGAGAGAGGGGTAGGATAGCAACAAAATAGAATAAACAATCCACGATTAGGAGAGCAAATGTTCCTTGTTTAGTTCTAGGTTTATCCAATTGATGCAGTTTTCTCACAGATTTTGTAAAATTTTCCCTAAAGGATATGGTAGGATAACATTCATATGCCTAGACGGAAGAAAAGCATAACAAAAAGAACAAATAGCCAACTCGTCATATATTCCATGGTTGATTTTTGAGATAGCAACTACCTTTAGTTTAGGAAATTGCATATGAATTAAGCTAGCTTTACAGCAGCTTCTTGCAGAGCTAGCACAGCATATTCTTTCTTCATGTTCAAGTAAACTTACAATTTTTTATTTTACACAATATTTTATATTTTGTCAAATATGGAAAAAGCAATATAATGATTATTTTTCTGTGCTCTCATTAGTTTATTATTTTATTGTTTTTGTTTTTTCAATCACAACATATTTGGTAAATAAATTAAACTGAGCGAGTTTAGATTGAGTTAACTTCGAGTTTAATTAATTTTGGATCACATTTAGAAATAAACAAGTTGGGTTATTGACATAAAGTACAAAATAAAATTCAGATAATTTTTTTGAGTTTAAAATCAAATTGAGTCGCTCATGATCTTAGCTTTTTAAAATAAAAATCTTATTTTAATTTATGTAAAAACAAAATTTATGTATTCTTAATAATTTAAATCAGATTAAGAATAAATTAATCATTACCAAATAGGACAACATTAACTGCATTGATAATGGATGGACTCAAATGTAGTCTTTCTTCACTCTCATTATTTCTACAATTCTACCAATATTAATTATTTTTTACAAATACTTATTCAACACAGTTTGTTTATTTCGTCTTTCAATCAATAACTTAAACCTAAAATATCTCATAATAATAATAATAATTCATTCAATATAAAATGATTTTTTTATTGTCACAAAGAGCATATTTGTTACACCAGACAATGAAAATATACTTAAGACACACTTGATTAAAGCTTTTTAAATGAATAATATTACCATTATTTTGTTTACTTTCTTTAGTATTTTCATTTACTTTTGATATTTATATGATCAAATTCTATATCTCAAATTTTTTTTTTAAAAAGTCAAACATAGAGGTACTTACTGTTCACATAACTATGCGACATACAAATCTTTATTAAACAAAAGTTTGTTCTCAAGTATTTTCTTCATAATTAAGTTTAATTATAACATAAAATTATATGGTCTATTAAAAAAACCTATATATAAGTATGCATAACCAACATTTTTCTTTCTGTTTGAAATGGCTATTATTTTCCGTTTAATCCATTTTTACATTCAGCAGTTAAGCTACTTGATTTATAGCATGTTTGGTTACATTAAAAAAAAAATAAGAAATAGAATCTTATTCTAATATAAAAATTTTAGGATTATAATATTTTTATTTGGTATATCCATATATAAGAAGAATATAAGATATTCTAAATTTTTAAAATCTCATTTAAAATTTTTTGAATTAAATCAATATATAAATATAAAAATAAATTGAAATCTCATTTATTATTCGAACCTTTTTGAATGTAAGAAATTAATTTTTGTAAATGAAGAAAGCGAACGTAAAAAATAAATTAAATTAAAAATATAAAAAATAAATAAATATAGTATAAAATTTAAAAAATACAAAAATTACAAAATATGAACCAAAAGCAATCAAATTATATATTAAATAATAATAAAAAAAAGACCAAACAAAATTAAGTAGCTAGTTGCTCTTTCCCCTTAGATGCTCTCATAGATGATGTGATCCAATTCCAATATCTCGTGAGGCCTAGCCACATGAGACTCAATTTCTCTCAATATTCTAATTTACAGAATTGGCTAAATCCATTAGTTAATGATCACTTAGACTATTAGAGATAGCTCGACTTACTAGAAAATCATATAAGGTTAGCCAAACAGTAATTTAACTACTTTGAATTGTGACTTAACCACTCTCTACAAGAATATAACTCGCTTATATAAAAGTCTCAGGTATCTCTTATTAAAAAAGATTTTATCACATTTACCCTCAAAAATAAAAAACTAACTTAATCATCAGAATGAATTTGCAGTCAAGGACCAGATTCTTTCTCACTCTGTTTGTCTTGCTGGTTATCGAACCAAACCAACTCCCCTATTCACAATGACATAACCAAACCATCCACCCGGATTGTTCAGTCCAAATATCATTGGTGCAGTAAGTGTGGGCTTATCATAGAGTATCTTCTGAGCTTCAACCATGATTTCTCCTAATGACCCCAAAACCTCTCAGACCTAGCATCAACACTGTATACTACAAAACACTAACGCTTGAGACCTCCACACCTTCATGCCTATACCTACAGACTACTGAGCATCCACCTCCATAGAAATAACAACCTATGATCCTCATGCCACTGACAAGCTTACAACCACCTATGCAGACTTCGCAACCACACTAAAACACCTAGAGCAAGCCTTGCCACAGAGAGAACTCCAAACTCTCTTAACAACTCAAGCCATCGAGCTAAGGCAAACCCTACCTTTGCCTGCCCCACCTAGGCATGCAATGGTGTTGGAAGAACATAAGGTTAGACGCTCGAAAACATACCATAACATTGGGGAATCCTCATACAAACTAGTGGAAAGCCGAGTAGCATGGACAACAAGCAGTTGCTGGGATGAAGAAAAAAAAAAAGGTAATGGAGGCTGTCAGACGAGCTCAAGATAAGGGAACACTTCGTCCTCAACTATCATGCCTACGACCATAATCCTCTAGCCATAAAGGTAAGACTCGAGCCTGTACCCCAAAAGTTCAAATTACCACCAATGGACAATTACGATGGTTCGAAAGATCGTAAAAGCCACCTATATAAATTTTGATCTGAGATGGAACTGTATAATTACTCAGATGCTTTGTTATGCAAAATCTTCTCCACCACATCGGAAGGAGTTGCATAGGAGTGGTACCAAGACGTTGCATGGTTCCATTCATAGCTTCACTCAACTCGCCCAGTGTTTCGCAACCAGTTTTGTGTCAATTATCCCACAGATAAAGATCTCCTCGGACTTGTATGAGGTAGTCAAAGAAGAAAGGGAGTCCCTACATGATTATTTGGCCAAGTTCAATAAGGTGAATATGCAGATAAACAACCTCAATCATGAGGTAACGATAAATGCCATGATATAGAATTGCAATAATCGAGGGCTCTTTGACTCCCTCAGTGTCGACTTACCGAAGAACTTCCATGAGTTGATGGAGAGGAGCAACAAGTTCATTAGGCGAGATGACAAGTTACGAACTTATTCCCACAGTCCATATAAGAAAAAAAAAAAAGGAGAAAAGCTAAGCTAAAGGGAGAAGCGAAAGAGGTCAAATCAGACATAGAGAGCAATGCTTGGGCCTAGCTAATTTTAATGGAGCTCAACTCGATACTATACACTTCTCACAGCTAGTAAAGGAGAGATCTTTTATTGAATCAAAAGATCAGGGGGGAGGATTCACTTCCTTTGGCCACTGAAAGGCCTAACTACTGGAAACAAAGACAAGTAATATAGCTTCCACAAAGAAACGGGCATGACAAGGAAGAATGCAGAGACTTGAAAAATGAGATTGAGAGGTTAGTTCAATAGGGCAAGCTTGACCAGTTCAAAAAGTGTGCAGCCACAAAAAAGCCGACACGAGTCCCAACGAAAAGATAACTAGAGAGATAAAAGGCTTTGCACCTGACAATATGTAGGGGTTATTGATGTCATAGCTGGAGCAACCACAAGAACTACTTAGTCAAGCACATTCTAGTAGACGATGGCAGCTCGATGAATATAATGACTTTAAAGACCTTTAAGTCGTTCGACCTAGACACTAAATGATTGTGCCCCATCCGAACCCCCTTAATAGGCCTGTGATGTACTAGGGTGAAAGTGATAGGCTCCATTGATTTGAACACGAAGCTAGGAGACACTGAGATCACTAAGAAGTTTCAAGTTGTATGGATGGTCGTGGATATCCCCTTTGCATACAATGTCATCATTGGAAAACCTATTCTTTATGACACAACAGCCTGCACTTGTATCTTGTACTTAACTGTGAAGATCTCCACCAAGTAAAAAGTGGCAATCGTGAAAGGAGATAAGAAAATAACCAGAAAAACCTACATTACCATATTAAAAGAAGTGAACCATGCAACATCTATCAAGTCATTAGACTTCATTCTAGAAGACTTCCCTAAAAATACCAAGGTAGTAGCTAAGTTGAAGCCCTTTCCAGTAAGGTAAAATCGAACCTTACACATTGAAACAGAGCTAACCGAGCCCAACGAAAAGGATATCAACTCTGCATTAAGGGAAACATTAGGGACCTTTGTTTGTAGCCCTTTAGACATTATAGGAATTGACCCCTCAATAATAGCTCACAAGCTCAATGTAGACAACTCAGTTAGACCTATTAAATAAAAAAGAAGGAATCATGCACCCGAGCACCAGAAAGTCATTGTAAAGAAAGGGTTCATAAGGGAAGTCCAATATTCAGACTGGTTGGCCAATGTGGTATTAATCAAAAAATCCAATGGTAAATAGAAGATGTGTGTGGACTTCACTAACCATAATAAAGCTTGCCCAAAAGATAATTACCCCTTGCCTAACATTGATTAGTTAGTAGATTTCACAGTAGGGTATGAGCTATACAGCTTTATCGTATTCAAGTGTTTATGATAGATGAGGAGAAGACTAGTTTCGTCACGCATGAGGTCACCTACTACCATAAAGCCATGCCTTTCGACCTTAAGAATACAAGAGCCACTTACCAGAGGTTGGTGAATCTCATGTTCAAACATAAAATTGGCAAGACAGTGAAGTGTATGTAAACGATATGATTGTTAACAACCGTCGAGCTGAAGATCGTGCAAGTGACCTAAGAAAGGCCTTCAAGATATCAACTAGTAAACATGAAGCTCAATCCGAAAAAATGAGCCTTTAGAGTTTGAGTAGGCAAGTTTCTTGAGTTTATGATTTCTCATACAAGAATAAAGGTGAACCCAGAGAAAATTGAAGAAATCATCGACATGTAATCACCCTAAACTATTAATGAGATATAAAAGCTCAATGGCCAAGTCACAAATTTTAGGAGGTTCATATCCTCATCAACTAGACGTTGGCTGCCACTCAATAAGAAATTGAGGGATCTAAAAAAGTTTAAGTGGGATGAAGAATGTCAAAAGGCCTTTAAAGATCTGACAAACTTCCTCGGCTCACCTCCATTGGTTAGTCGACCTTAGTAGGATGAGTCATTGTTTTTGTCCTTAGTGACGATAAAAGAAACTATAGCCTCAATACTAGTGTGATAAGAGGAAGGAGAGCAAAGCTCAATATACTATGTCAGCAGAGTCCTATGAGGCCACGAGCTGAATTATCCTTACTGGAGAAACTGGCATATGCTCGAGTTAGCTCTGCAGTGAAGCTGAGGCATTACTTCCAAGTCCATACTATTATGGTTCGAATAGATCAACCCTTACAAAAAGTTCTATAAACCTTAAAGAGAGTGGCTGAGCAGACAATTAGACTGCGAGAGTTTGTTATTAGATTTGAACTGAGACAAATGATAAAAGCTCAAGCACTAGTAGACTTCATTGTCGAACAAATCAGGGTAAAACCAGAACCAGCACAAGTCAATGAGAAAGAAGGGTGGAAGCGACACATAGATGGAGCTTTAGGTACTGAAGGGGTAGGAGCAGGGATAGTCTTGCAGGGCCCATATAAAGTAATCATTAAATATGCTGTGAAGCTAAAATTTTGAGTCACCAACAATGTCGCAGGGTAACTAAGAAAGGAGGTCCAAGTCGAAAACATCTCTATTTATAATGATTTTAGGCTAGTAGTTCAACAACTCCTCCACCAATACACCATCAGGGATGCCAGTATAGCCAAGTATGCTGAACATGTCAAACATCTCCTAGCCAACATAAAGAGCAAAAAAGGAAATGGAGGATCGAGCAAATCCCACGTGACAGTAACTAAGAAGCAAACACCTTGACAACATTAGTGGCTTCCTCCCAGAGCCCTCTATTCTAAAAAGTACCGGTTGAAGAAAGAACACAACTGAACACTCTCCAAACAACGCACATAGTTGTCATAGTTAAAAAAATAATTGGATGAGCCCATTGACTAGATACTTGAAATATAGGCAGTTTCTAGCAGAGCCAAAAAGAAGCCTAAGCCATCATCCACCAAGCTGCACATTTCTCTGAAGAAGATGACATCCTTTATAAAAGATCTTACAACCAGCTCTGGCTCAGATGCCTCTTCTTAGAAGATGGAGATTACATTTTGAGGGAGATACTTCAAGGCATTTGTAAAGCCCAAGAGGCAACAATAACCTTAGGTTGAAAAGCCATTCTGTTTGAATACTACTGGCCTTTTATGGCCAAAGATGCCAAACAACTGGCACAAAAGTATGACGTCTGTTAAAGGCACATCAACATTCCTAAATAACCAACGAAATATCAACCACTTTTTAGTTCAACATGACCCTTCTCTCAGTAGGGAATCAAGATCCTTGGGCCTTTTCCTCAAACTCTAGGGCAAAAAAAGTTTGTAGTTGTCACCATCGACCACATCACTAAATGACTCAAACTTGAAGCCCTGACCACTATTACTTTAGCAATGATACTAGACTTCTTTAAGAAGAATATAAAAAATCGATTCAACATCTCTTAAATTCTCATTATCGACAATGGGAAACAGTTTGACAGTAGCTAGTTCATATCCTATTGCGTTGGGTTGACCATTGATCTAAGTTTCACCTCAGTGGCCCACCCACAAACCAACGGTAAGACCGAGGTAACTAACAAAACTATCTTGTAAAGGCTTAAGAGAAGGTTAGATGATGCAGGAGGCAGTTGGACCAATCAACTTAAACATATCATCAACTTAACCATGTCATTTAGGCCATTCAGAATACCCCAACAACCACAATGGGACCTACGCCATTCTCCCTAATGTACGACACAAAAACAATGATTCTTATAGAGATAGGATTTTCATCATACAAAGTCCTCCACCATCATCTTGAGTATAATGACAATGAGTTGCACCTTAACTTAGACCTCTTAACCAGTACAAAAGAAGATGTTACCATACAAATAGCAGCATACCAGCATAAGGCTATTTAGTTCCATAATAAAAGAGTCAAAACTCGAGCTCTTGAACAAAGAGACCTCATATTAAGAAGAACTGACAAAGCTCAGGGAGATGCAGGCATGAGTAAGCTCGACGCCAACTGGAAAGGGCCTTATAAAATCTTTAAAGCAACTGGATCAACAACGCACATGTTAGAAACCATGGAAGGCATGCCGCATACATGGAATATAGAAGCTCTAAGAAAATAATTCATCTAAGCATCCCTTGCGCTCCTATAGAAAGGCTCGAGTCATCCCTCGACCTCATCGCTTATTCAAAATCAATGAGAAGTCTTCATTCCATTCTTCCACAAAGTTGTCTTCATCACATAATCAAGCATGTACCTAGCTAATTTACCTTATACATCACGATAAAGAGAGTAAACTCACATAGCCAAGTGTGTACCGAGCTAATCTACTTCGTACATCATAATAAAAAGAAAAATCATCAAGTAAATGAGGCATATACCAAGCCAATTCATCTCATACATCACTATAACGAGCCAAAACCATAGTTTAGCTGAGATAACCTAGGATCAAAACAAGCACTATGGTAAACAAATCATCAAAGGTAAAAGCCAAAGTCTTTGTAAATAAGTTACTCAAACTAGCTTATATTATTGCTAAGTCAATTCTATTAACTTCAAAGATAAGTATAACTGTTTAAAGAAAGAAAACAAGAATAAAAAAGACATAATAAAAAGAATGAGATTTCTTTATTACTTGAATTTTTTTTTATAATCTATAAAGGCAAGCTAAAGGTTACAAAGAAGCTATACTATGCTCTTTTGGCTCTCCCTCATCAACTACATTTACATCCTCATGCTTGCCACTTTACTCTTCATCCTCTTCGATCGACATTGTTATAGTTGTAGAAAGATCAACATCAGCCACAAAAGTCAAAATTTTGACTCGAGAATATCTTCACTAAGTCTTGATTGGTGAGGACATTGTAATTAAAACTGATCCGAGCCATCTCTTTTACTGCGAGCCCCTGAGCCTCTTTCACTTTCTTTTTTTAGAGCTCAATTTCCTACACTAGCTTAGGGGTCCTTGCAGATGATGTCTCTAGCTTAGTCACATTGGCCTTCAGCGAAGCCACTTTGCCCTTGACAACCACCAACTTCTCCTTGGTAGAGAGGTCAGCAGTTAAGCCCCCAGCTCGACCTGCTTTAGAGTGTCCTGATGCTCCTTTGACAAAGTATTGTGGGCATCCTAAACTTTTATGAGTTACTTATCTAACTCAAAGAAGTTCAAGATCTCTTTATCAGACTCCTTAAGTTGTCGGTCCAGCATCGCACCAACAACAATAGCTTGTACACACAGGATAACTAATGTAAGCTACCAAACACTTAACACAATGTTAAAATAGAAAGTCGGTCACCACACATTACCTTCAGGGAGTGCATGTTCATCCAAGCCACCAACTGCCTATTGGCCAAAGACTCGAACCTTTTCTCATCCTTTGTAAGGGAGCATAATTGAGCCATAGTCTTGACCATAGTCTTGTGGTTCAGGCTACCCTCGTATTTCTTCGATAAGTGAGGTTGAGGGTTAGGACAACAGTTCGAGCCTTGAGGAATAATGAAGGGCTTATCATCCGAGTCAACCTCCACCATGCCAACTCGGGGCCTCTTCAATAAAGAGTTGAGCCATACTATGAATTATAGCAAGATCTAGCCTAGTCAACCCATTGGCAATCTCAGTCACCCTAGGGTTTTGCTTGTGGATCCACAGAGGTTCAGGCTGGTGGACTGTATCGACTAGCTCGTCGTAGCTAACCTCCACTTCCCTAGTCCGATAGCTTGTCCGAACCTCGTCTCCCGCGTTTTGCCCTGCCGTCAAGTCCATCCCTTCCCCTGCCACAATTCCTCCACCTAAGGCGAAGCTTGCATCACCGAAGGCCCCTAAAAAAGAAGATTCGCCCTTCGAGTCCATAGTGACCGAAGAAAAATAGATAAAAAAAAAGATAAGTGAGCACAAACCTTCAAAAACGAATGTCATCGAGCAAAAACCACATAAAACTCTATCGCAAGCTAAGTTTCAAATCTTCAACAACAAAAAACTTTAGCAAGAAAGGAAGAAAGATGTAAAATGAGAGGAGGATGACAGAAAACCCCTATTTATAGCCCTTAAGGCTGAAGACAAAGAGACACCCATACGAACCGTCACCCCATCAGATAGCTCATTAAATAAATCATAACGCAACAACTAAGGTAACATAATCAAGTGATAAGTGACATCTCCAACTGCCATAACGCTTCAACTTTCGAGATGCAAAATTTTTTACTTCCCACCCAAACATCAACAGCTCAAACCAACGCTAGTGCTTTAATTCTCGGCTTGACCACCAGACTAGCACCAGAATTAAGACGTAAACACACTCTGACCGAGGAGGGACATGTGATGTGATCCAAGCCCAATACGTCATGAGACCTAGCCACACAAGGCCCAATTTGGCCCAACACACTAATGTACAAAACTAGCTCGACCTATTAGCTAGTGACCAACTGACTTGCTTGATTATTAGAGATGACTCGACTTACTAGAAAGCCACACAGTCTAGCCAAACAATGGTCTAACCACTCTGAATATTGATTTAACCACTTTTTATAGGGATATAACTTCTTTATATAAAGGCTTTAGATATCTTCCATTAAAACGGATTTGATCACTTTTACCCTCAAAAATCAAAAAATCAACTTAATCATCATAGTGAATCTTTGGTCAAGAACCGAGGTCTTCCTTACTTAGTTTGTCTAGCAGGTTATTAGATCAAACCAATATCCTTATTCACGAAGACAACATCCAAATTGTTCGGTCTGAACATCAATAGGAATAAAAACTGAAGATTGCTCTCTTTTTTCTTTTTTTTTTTGAATTTCGAACATAATAATAAATTATTGATAAAAATATTAATACGAAAGAGCATAATAAATTTATAAAAATTAAATTATTTGGGTATTTTACTTATGAAAAACAGCCTCCTCCCCCTTGGTGGTAAATAGTACTCTCTGAGTCTCTCCGGACACTAGCTCTTATGTACGTACCACTGACACCATTGTGTACAGTAGCTCTTTTGTACGCTAGCAGTTTGTCCTTCACAGCTCAATAATTTGCTGAAATTAAATTAATAGGTAGTCAATGACTTCTAAAGACAAGAAAAAAAGATTTTCTCGTAAATCAATAAAATTCCCTCACTAGTATTAAATTGTTTTAAAATAGCGGAACGTTATCAGAGTCTAGTTAAAAACAAAATATTATGACGTCTACAATTTCATTTGAGATTTAACTGTGGCTGGGATTATTTTTTTTAAAAAAAACCTCGACATATAAAATTAATATTTTAAAAATCAAACCTGTCATGATTGATTAATTCACAGTTCAATCCATTTAGTTGATTCAATCAATTCAACAATAAATAAAATTTGAAAAATATTATTAAAATAATTTTACAAATTATAAATAATATTAAAATATATAAACAAATTGATAATAAATAAATAAAAAATAGTGCTAAAAAATTTATTTGACTTGATAGTGCTAAAAAATTTATTTGACTTACTGATGATTCTCAATTTTATCAATCAAATCGGTTGGTTTAGTCTAATTTTCATTGGTATTGGACTGATTGGTTGCAAACACACGTGTCGTTATATATGTATAGCTAATGTTTGCCCTATTCCTTCTTTGGGAGTGCCTCAATTGTATCCATATATATATATATATATATATATATATATATATAACATTACACAATAAACATACACATACGAATTACTAAGGAAAGAAATGATATTATTTTGCTTGCTATTTACATGCTACGCTAATTCTACTGGAGCCAATATAAAAAAAAAAAAAAAAAAAAGAACAACAACAAAGATGGTGACCATATATATCTATCATTAATGATATAGCTAGATCGGAAGATATCCTGACCGTATGTACCTAGGCCACACTGGTAATGGCGAAAATATTGAACCCTTTTAATTAATTTTATTTGCTTACCTGTTGGATTCTGGATTTGGACCGCTAGGCACATCATGCGCAGCTGCTTTAAACGGTTGACCTGAAGCAAAACCAGAACCAGAAACTGCACTAGTGGCGTTGACAGCACCAGTAGAAGCAGATGGTGTATGCTTCGTTTGTTGTGGATGAAATTCTATAGCGGTGGAAGTCATGAATTTCTTGGGGACGTGGTGAACAGGGCGAGCAAAAAGAGGAACAATGAAGAGAAAAGCAAGAAATAGCAACTTAGTTGTACCGGTTTCACATACTAGGAGTGATGATTTGATAGCTGCTGCCATGAAATGGAAAAGTAAAGACAACTTATTAAGGTTATTGCAGCTGCTGCAGATGGAAAGAAAGTTCTAAAATTCAAGTCAAGGGCTGCTTTATATTGTTTTTATGCTATAGGAAGTTATATACACCAAGGTTGGTATAAATTTATCATGAGTTTTTATGATGCCATTATTACCCCTCTTGTTGTTAGAAAATTTCAAAGCAGCAATACAAATATTATTGGTCAATCATGTGATTGAAGAAATTTACCGATATAGAATGATTTTAAAAGTTCCTTAAGTACAATAATTGGAAGTCCTAGTTAATTACCATTGCATAAATGGTGGTATGTGTACATAATATCCTATAGCTTTTATACCGAGTCATGTGGAACAAGGTCCTTTAATTTTTTTCCTTTAATGGAAATGAATGCAACATCTCTAAGAATGAGATAATCAGCTCACCCACCTCCTATTTTGTGTAGCAAGTTTTTTCCTCCACAAATGTGCTTAATAAATACAATCGGATTATATATAATAATAACATCGTGAATTTATCACCAAGCGCGAATTAAAAAAATGTATATATTAATTTTTTTAGTTATTTTGAAAATTGTTCAATGAGTCCAATCATTCTATTTTGTATTTTCTATTTAATCATTATATTAATATTTAGAATGATTTGAACTTGAATGGACCCATATCTTATTTTTAAAATTTATTGATGATCAAGCTCAAGTAGCATAAAACTCTCTCTATATATATTTCATATGTTTTTTTTAAGTTGAAGAAGAGGTAAAAAATTATTTGAAGCATTCGAAAAGACAAAAGCCTAAAAAGAAGAAAAAATTTTTGCAATTTCGTTAGTTTTTTTAGCTCAAAATAGTTTAAATTTTTAATCCAAAAATCTATGATTTGATTGAAGACAGTCAAATGATTGAAACTCACCACTTTTAACTATGAAGTTCATTTCTTTTCGATAAAATTCTATCATTTAAGCCTTGTAAAATTTTTTTTTTTTTTTGCAATTTTTATTTTAACTATAACTTTTAATAGAAATGTCAGTTTTGAACATCATTCATTTTAGATTTTTTATTTAATTAGGACTTTAATTTGACATATTTTATATAATTTTACCAATTTTATTAAAATTGTTCAATTCTCAAATTTCAAAAATCTATTTAAGCATTAGTTTTTCACAGGCCAAAGTAATAGGAATTAGAGCTAAGACGATTCCAAATAAAAAAACTTCAATATATTTTTTAGAACCTTAATTAGTTATGCTCTATAAACTTTTACGTTTGCATGAACATTAGATAAATATTTGAAGAAAGTCATCATGATCGGATTGCGGAAGATACAATGATCATTTACCTTAATTGGGTATCGGTAGGTGGTACATAGAAAAAAAAAGAATCTGGAAAGAAAGATGAAACAGGCAAAGGCATGGTGGAATTTCAAGGTGCATGGTTTTTATGTTTTGGCTGTTTGCTCAAGACATTTTTTTTTTCTTTGACTTATTGAGACCTTTGAAAGTTACGTAATGTAGATGTGCTGTCATATCTATTTTGCCTTTTTATCAAAATTTGAATCAAAGGACCATAGAGAAAAAAAAAAAGAAGCAAAGCATCACCATATCTTTAATCATTGCTTTTATATGCTTTACGAAAAATCCAGGGCTTGTCTCCGTGATCTGATGCAACGGTTCCCATTCCTTTATTTATATATTAACAACTCCAAAATGAGATTATATTCTATTTATTAATGAAAGTGAAGAAAAATTTAGTTGGACACACTTAAATTTCACACGCAGACCATTAGATCTTCGCAACATAGAATATATAATTGCTTAACCGAAATATATATTCCTTTTGATTCAATATTCTCGTTTATGTTTAGTAGTGAAAATGAGATTATTTGCCAAAATCTGTATTATTGTTATTTTTATTTTTGTATTGTTATATATAAATTCTGATGCAAGATCCATTTGATGTTATTAAAAGCTCAAATGTGGCTTTTCTTTTATTCTAAAAATATGTCCAAATTTGTGAAACATTTACCAAAACAATTGCTAACTTGATAAAGCACTGATATCTCTCTCTCTCACACACACACATATAATGTTGTGTTTGATTGAATTTTAATTTAAAATTTATTTTATTTATAAATGAATAAGAAATTCATTTACGAATGAATTTCTATGTTTGATAAACTACAAAATAAAAATAAAATTCATTTCAAATGAATGAATTTTATATTTGGTTTAAGTGTATAATTCAATAAAATATTTTATTTTATAAAAAAATTCTTGTGTTATTTTTTAAAAATTTTTGCAAATGTAAAAAATATAAGAAAAGAGAGGAAGAGATAGAGTAGAGAGAGAGGAAAAAGAAAGAAAAAAGAGAAGAAAAAAATAAAGAAAAGTGAAAAATATTTTAACTAATTGTATTTTGATCATAGTGAAAAAATTTTAAAAATTTACAAATTTTATCAAATTTGATAAAATCTGGTTTAGTTATGACCAATTTCAAAGATTTAATGAAATAGAATTCCAAATGATTTTCATTTATACCAAACACATAACATGTGGATTAGCAAATAAATTCCATAAATACTAAACACAATATAAGTGAAATTTAAAATCTTTTTATTATAGTATTAAAAAAATGAAAAACTTGTATACATTATATTCAATGGAAATGAAAATTTATATAAATATAGATATTTCATGCCCACAAAGAAGATGAAAATGAAGTTAAATATTTTCTATAAAAAAGAAATTAAATCTAATATAAAATTATTATGATTTATTTCCCTTATCAGTTTTGTGCATGTAAAATGTAACTATTAATATTTAAAATATATTTTGATATATTATTTTTATATTAAATCATTTTAGTATAAAAACAAAATTTAACGTACCTTGTAACTGTATTATAGGAAAAGCCTTTAACTGTTTTACCAATTACTAACTTGTACTTTGAATGCCATAAATGAATGATGATTGAGTCAATTATTGGATTTCTGTATAAAATGATCGTGACCACAAAACACACTGCAATAGTCAAGTAGCTAGAATTGACTACTGAGAGCAATCAAAAGAATTGGGCCAACACCAAAGAGATTAAATCAGAAGAATTGAAATTCTCTCTATGATTATGAAATTGGACTGTTAATTTAAAAAGAAAAAAAAAATTTGGGGTTTGGCTTAATTTGAGGCCCGATGTGATTGCGGCTTTCATCTCAATGGTTGGCCGATGACGGTGCCTTGATCTATAACCTTTACCTTGTGTTTGGCAGAGAAAAAAATAAGGAAAAAATAAAATAAGAGTGACAAATAGGTGAAAAAAAATATTTTTTTATTTTAAAAAAAGCAAAATAAAAAGGAGAAAAAAAAATGTTATTGCTGCGGTCGTCTACGGTGACCACTGGCCTGCCAGGCTGATCCTCTTTTGAAAAAAATATGTACAGGAGAAACGAAACGAAAAGAAAAGAAAATCCGCTCATGCATGGCAAAAAAGCAAACTATTTCCTACGAACACAAAGCTTTCACACATTTATCATTTTTAGGGTTGCAAATCAACTAAATTATTTATCAACCATTCGATAATTTGAATCAATAATATTTGGATTAAACTCATTTATATTTATAAATAAATAATTTTAAAGCTCATTTGAAAAACGAACTAAATTTTAACAATGACATGTTTGATTTTTATAAATTTAATTAATTATTAATAATTTTAATTTTGTAATATATATATATATATATAACACCTAAAGTTATACATTTTATTGTGTAAATAATTAAAATGATAAATAACATTTAATAAAATATATATAAACACAATTATAATTTTAAAAAGGAATAAAATATAATACGATGAATACAAGTTTGTAATGTTACAAACTTGCATTATTCTTGACATTGGCTTTGAATGGAACAGAAAGTTGTGGAAATAAAATAAAAATTGAATGCTTGTGTGGGAATAAGTTTTGTTTGGAGAGAACAGAGAGGCATGTGAAAAATGGTAGGGGCAAAAGGTTACATCTACTCTAGAGGATCTTCACACATATTTCTTCTACTTTTCTGATCTCTCTACGACTATTATCAACTTTATTATGGATAATGCTTGTCAATTTATAAGTGCATGTTTTGAACACGTAATGATGTACATATTATTTATGCATGGTGTCATCACTAACTTTGTTTTTTGGGTAGAAAATGAGCTTTATTGATGACAAATCTCCCACTCTTATTACTTGAACAAAAAAAAAAAAAAAAGTAAAAGTATTTGAATCTTCAAATTCCAATCTTAGAAATAAGACATGTTAATGTGATAAGTATTGATTGCCAACTTTTTTTTTTTAGTTTTTATTTATTGTAATGTAGTACATAATATGTTATATAATTTTCAAAATATTTAAACTAAATTAGATATAGATTTGTTGACTTGTTGATATAGTTTTTTTTTTAAAAAATATTAGTCAATAAGTGTATCTAAATATTGATATATTTTTTTAAAAGATCAAAGGATTGGAACAATGACATCTCTTCTAAATTGAATGAACGGGAACTTTAAATTTGTCAATTGTAATTGGTCTCTATTATTATAATAATTATGTATAGCTGGCTCCAATTTTTTTCCTAATAGCCTAATACAACCTAATTAGCAAGTTAAAATATTTTCTATTATTAAAGATAAAAATTATGATTCATCTAAAATTAGGTTCGCTATAGTAAAAGCTTTCTTTTTAATATAATTGACAGTAAATAAGTGTAAGACTCCCAATTGAAACTTTTGTAAAAAATAAAAAAAAATAATTTTATGATATTGAAAACTAAAATTTTAGGTACATTGGAGCATATAAAGTAGATATGCAAAGATGCAATAAAAAAAAGGTTAATACTATGAGTCTCTAACATTTGTTATATTTAATTAAATCATTTTTTACTTTTTAATATTATATTAAGTTATTTTTCACGTTTGTTTCGTTACGCTGAAAAATCATTTTAACATTAAAAATTTGTTTTCCATTAAATTTATATGAATGCTGAAAGAACTTTTTAGTAAATAGGATAAGTATGAGGGATAACTTAAATATAATATTAAAAAGTTAGGGATGATTTAGTTAAATATAATAAATTTTAAGAAATTCAAAATAATTAACTTAGTAAAATATAAAACTTATTTTGATCAGATTCTCTTTTAATGTCAGAAGGACTTTTTAGTTTAATAAAGCAAATGTAATGATTTAATTAAATATGATGTAACGATTTAATTAAACATAATAAATTTCTGGTGTTCAAAGTAATTAACTCTAAAAAAAATATGCAAAGACCATTCCATTGGTTTCTCTTGTGGGCCTGCAATACTTTATCCATTGGATCTGACTGATATACTTCTTCTTGTTCTCAATTCTGCGGATTGTTAGCATGAATTTTTACACCTCGGCCTGTTAGTCCAAATCCAAAAATCTCGCCTCATGAAATGACGTCGTTTAAAATGGTAGGAACAAACGGCGTCGCTTCTATTTCCGCACCCACGAGACTAACGAAATTTCCATCTTCTCCATTATATCCCATACGCTCTGAGAACCGCAGGTCTTTCTCTCCCTCTACATCTGTGGGCAATGGATTCCCAACTACGCTGCGTTCTATGCCTTCTTATCGTCTCTTCCATTCTCTACTCTGTAGCCAGGGTACGTACGCACTCTCTTTTTTCATACATAGCTTAATTTGGACTTATATCATTTGATCGGATGATTATGTATCTTGATTTGGTTGATTAGGCCGAAGTCGGCGGTTCGGTATTCTTCATCGATGGCCAGACTCGGAAGTATATCCGCACTCCATCGACGAATGATGCTGTTCTGGTTCACATGTTTAATTTCTCTTGTTATTTCTTAATCCCATGGCTTACTTGGAATTTGATTTGGTATTATCGATCAGTATATGCGTTTATGCGGTTGTTTGAGAGAGTATGTTAGTAATGAATATATGAGAATTTACGTTTGCACTTATAAGATTGAAGCCAGCAGGAAAGTTTAGCAGTTGTATTAATTGGCGTTAGTTCATTAGCTGACTGCTTCTTATTGCTGCTCTCTACTTTTTATTTCCAATGTTATGAATGGCGGAATGGACACATTTTCATTGATGAGAATATAAATGATGATGCATTATCTTGTTGGATAAACATTTGGCTTTAATTTTCAACATTGCCTGGAGCAGTTTTGCTTGGGTCTTTTTAAATCTATGTTGCACCGTAACTTGTGTAAATATGTACTAAAAATTTGTTGTTTATAGGTGTTTGCTTCTATATGAATTATGTTGTGTGTGGCAAGTTGGCAATAGCTATGCATCTAATTACTTGTGACTTTCAGTCTTATTCAATGTCGCCTCTGGAAGTGGGTGCTGCTGTGTCCGTCTTGCTTGGTTTTGCACCTCCTGCGACACTTTCAACTGCTGGTTCATCAAAGGTTCTGGCACTTATGAGTTTTTCAAATTGAGCTTAAGTGTTTGAAATTCAGATTTTGTAGCTCATTTGCATATTTACATCTGGGAATGTGAGGAATTTTGTTGCCTTTTTCATGGGAATGTGAGGAATTTATTGCCTTTTTCATTGCAGTTGAATGAGGTTCTCGTGCCCAATCCATTTGATAGGCCTCGTGCTGTTTTCATGCTGGAAGTCACAGGAGTCAACGGTCTCTGCTTTTAGTTCTGGACCTTAATCTGTACTCTTGAGTTGCTTTGTCCCCTTAGTATCTAAGGATTTTTATTTTACTTGCAGATCTGGCTTCTTCAGAAAATGACATATTCAGTAATGCCTTTAGAAGCAAGGTTGTTCCTGGTTCGGATCAAGCTCAAATTGAATTGCCAGGTACCTACCCTTCTGTAGACTTGAGATGTAGCTAGCTCATGGGTAATTTTTACACAAATATGATTATTTGCTGAATTTGGATTATGTTATCTTAATCTCTGATGATCAGTTGTTTGTTTCATGAGATGCATTGCAGGTGAAGAAGTCTCTGTGGTTTCTTTAGATGAAAAATTAGCAGATTGTACTGAAAAGGAACTAAATGATTTGGTTGGTCTTGACTTATACCCTCTTATAGCTCATCTCCTGGTGCTAGTCTCTCCTAAGCTATAGATCCTTCTTTTTTTCATATGTGTGTTGTGTGTATGGTGTTATTTATGTATTTAGGCATCTTGGCTGGGTGGATCATACATTGTCGATCCCTCAGAGTCACTCGATGGAAGGTTGATCATCCCCTTGGCAGGTGGCGCTAATATGCATCTTGATATGTCAAAGGTATTTTGTTTGTTGTTACTTGTATTTCTCTGAATTTTAGATTCATACCCTTGGTTTTATAACTCTTAGAATTTTGTTGGAAGAATTACATTTCAATTGTCTGCAGAAAGCTGACCAAGAATTCACAGTAAGTCTCTTGGCTTTGTTCCACAATAGTAGAAGAGCAATGGAATTGCACCGAGATCTGTCACAGGGTAATTCTGGTCCTGCAGAGTTGATAATGGGTCGTTTCCATGGCATTGAGGTGAAGAAATTTTCTTTTTTGTTTTATATATTTTTTTGAGGTTTTCCCCTTTGCTCTGAATAAATTGCTTCAATTAAGAGTTTATGATATAGAAAAGAATCCCAAAGTGCATATTATTCAGGAAAATTGGTTCCTGACATGATTCAAGGTGTTTGTTACGTCAATGTCTTGTGCGATTGGTGTTTTTTTTCTTTTTTCTTTTTTTCTTCTAGCCTTTGGTTAGTGAAATTGTATTGCTTACCACTATTGGAAAATTTTATACAATCTGTACTTTGCTTCATTTCTTACTGATTTTATACGTTTTGGAATGTTAAATTTCTATTAGTGCTGTTGTGTTGTGTTCTCCATGTTTGAAACTGAGACACGTGTTCTTTTCTGCATCAAAAGTTAAAGATGTCATTTTATTTTTGATACCTATTAGCTTTATCACTCATTTGTTTTTTATACCATAGGCTTTGCAAGAGCAATATGGACGTGAAGTCGTGCAGCAAGGACTGGAAGTATTGATTGCTACATTGTCCAAAATGCTTGATTCTTTCCAGGCAACATACAAAGGTTTGTTGTTCTTATGGGAAATGAACATACAATACATAGGCTAAAACAATATAGCTGACCATGCCAATTTACATTGAAGAGAAACCTATTTTACATTATTAGAGTTTACATATGCTGACCAACTATAGATTCTCTCTCCCTCTATAAATGTGTTTGTATGTTTGACAATTTTGACATCTTCTAATCAGAAGAATGTTTTTAATTTGAAACTGATCCTGTGGTTTTTTTTATGGATTTTGCAAGTACATTCAATTTTAAATATCAACTCTTTATTCATGTTTACAACCAATACTTGTAATTGAATATATGCTTTTGTTTTGCTGGTGATTATTACTTCTTAATGCCGATGCTGATATTTTTATTGCTGACAGGTCAAATCGTTGGAGTTTTTTCCTTTAATGATATAACTTTTCCAGAATCAGAAATAATGTTGAATGTTATGTTAACTTCTCGGCCATCTGCACGCTGGTTGGCTGAGGCAAAAGGATCAAATGCAGCGAATGCAACTGTTACAGAGGTCGCCTTGGTTAGAAAGACCCTAGCTTGGCTGACAGGAATTATTCTTCTCATTTCTACTTTGATAGGGGTATGGTTATCTAATAACAAAGCTTGTTTTTTTTTTTTTTTCCGAAAAATTTTTCCCTAGTTGTGCGTATTGAAAAGATGCTTGATTTAGCCATCTATGCTTTCCCCTACCATCCCTACCAATTTTTGTCGTATTCCTAATTCATTAAGAACCAGGATTTGATTGGTGGTAAAAGTTTTGAGTTGCATGGAGATCAAGAAAGAGTGTTTTTGTGACTAATATGCTAGGAAAGTGACTTAGTTTTGAATTGCTTGGAAGGCAGAGGAGAGGCATCTTGCGGTGGTTACTAGTTTACTGCTTATCAGGAAAATGTAACAAGTCTTAGCCTGCTACTTAAAGCAAGTGGCCTTGCCATGCATGATGTTCTTTATTCTCTGTGACTTAAAGGTGGCACAGAAACCCTTGTCCCTGGAGCTTGCTAACATTTAAGTCTTATGTGATGAGGACCTATTGCCTTTATACATGATCTGCCACACAAACTTCATACTTCATCTTGAAAGAAATGCAGACCCTCATTCTTTACATATTTTATTGTATGCCAAGAGCATATATGAATTTTATATAAATTACACCTCTCTTGTTGGTTGAGCTTATAGAATATGTAGATATGTGATATACAATAACATAGATAGTAAGATTTAAACAGAAGATGTCAATCTTGTTTAATTGTATTGGCTTTCAGGACTTGGTTCAGTTCCTTGGGGCTTAATTTAACAGAACATTTATCCTTTTTAAATTATAATTTTTTTGAAGGATAAAGATTTATAACTGCTTACATATTTGGTTTGTTGTCTTTATTTTGGGTGCATTTATTTTTGTATATGAACACAATTTATCAGTGATTCAACAGTTGTTTTCAAGCATATAGCTGTAGTAAACAAACTTGTTCCTTACTTTCTTGTCTTTGCTGCAGATATACTTGCTGCTCAACATGCCACTCACGAGGGATACCCTTCTCTACTCTAATGTCAAACTTGACTAAGCTGAAAGGAAGTTGGATCTTTTTGTTGCTAGAAGTGGTGCAGATTGGCATTGGGACCTTTGTGAATGGGTTATTTGTAGATTTTTTTTCATTACCGATGGCTGTTTACATTATTGCAAAACCCATGTTGTATGGTGTTGAGTAGGTTACTCTGGCGAAACAGGTGACTTCTTTTTAAGTATTGGCAGCTACTTAACCAACAGAAATATGAGAATTTCTGTTTGGTGCAATGTCGATTAAGATTATGTACTTTGGGGGTGTGGAGCAATGATGATATGCAACAATGAGTAGTTAGCAGTTATGTAGATTGTGACATTGTGCATTTGTTGAATAATTGTCTATCATGATACGTAATTTTAGTTGCCATTCATATTTGCCTTTTCAGTTATTAATGTATTCTTTGAGATTTTGAATAAAGAAAATAGTGGAATTCCTTGTCACAGTTTTTAACTGTACACTTGTGTTCAAACAAAATTTTTGTTTTCATTGGGCTTTGGTATCAGGAGAAGCCCTTCGTCGGTTTTAGGTCGAGCCTTTCATAACAAAGCTTGGTACAGAATGAAAGCTAAAGGATTTTTCCCCCTTGTGTATGTGTTTGTCTTCAATAGATCTGTTAGTGGTAGGCGTCTGAGATCTGTATTATGAAGACTTCGTTTGAATCAAACAGATGAAATTGGGGGAGTTTATATAGATACTGAGCTAGCTCAGCTGTCTAACTCAGACCGAAAAAAAAAAAGGTTTTTATCTGTGGATTTTTCTTTTCTTGTACAAAAGCAAATAGCTTGCTTGGGTTAGTGCTAAGATCAAAGGCAAAAACAGAATTTATAGAAGAAAAAGGTTAATTTTCAATGCTACTATCTATTGTGTATGGCAGACCAGAAATATGTAGATCTGTCAAAATACATTAGCTGATGTTGGTGAAGTAAAGGATTTAGATTGGGGTTTACTTGAAATTGATATAATTTTGCTTTGTTTGTGCTCCCTTTGAGCTTTTGTTTTCTATGTTTGGTATCAATATATTCTTTGGTGATTAACTAAAAAAAAGCAGCTAGGTTTTCTTCACTGGCTGCCATGAAGAATTTCATGGCATCTTCACCAAAACATAACAAGAACGGTAGATTACACATGTTTATATTCTTAAATTCCATCGTATGAATTGAAGAATTAATAAACAATGATGCTAATTTTATTATTATTATTCATTGATAATAAATAGATTTGAGGTCTAATGCCCAAGATATTCAAATATTTTATATGAATGTTTAATTATATCTAGAGTTTTTAATTGAGTTAATTATACTTTAATTTGGCTAATTAGTTTCCATAATACTCTAAGTCAAAATCAGAATTAAGTAAAGTGCATATTTGGGTTCAATTAATCTTTATTGAGTAAAAAACATGACTATCTTCTCCATGCTTTTAAGAATAACATAGAACGTTGGCATTGCGGTCTAGAAGTTCAGGAAAATGGAGAAATGGTAAGTACTTCTATCATCTTTTTTTTTTTTTTTTTTTTTTTATCGGAGGAGGAAGTTCTTCTATCACCTTGGTTATGGTAAATAGTTGCTAAAGGCTAGTAGCTCAATATTAGTGTCCCTTTCAAATTGAAAGAGGATAGAAGTTCAAATTCTGATCATTTTTTTATTTTCGGATGTATGAAAAAAAAAAATTATAAACCTCAATCATATTTACCAGAATCTGCAAGGAATAAATCATTACTGGAAAAGCATGGTGACAAGAAGCAATCTTTTGCATAGAGGGTACCATAATGGTTGATTCCAATGAAATCCAATTTGTTTTCTAGCTTCTTGTCCACAACTGAAAATGTCGGTAGCCTTAGAGCTACTATCTGTAGCATCTCTGGTGGGTACTCGCCATATCCAAAAACCTGCACAGTAAAATAATTGCATTCCAATTTCATTAACATATAAATAAGACCAATTCATGAATAAACACTCTAATTTGGTTGAGATTTTAAAGAACAATTTTTGGAGTTAAGTGGTCTTTGACTGAAGTTTAACTAACAATCTCACTGCATTATATAGATAGTTACTGTATCACTAAACTAAAGATTAGAATAATTAATTACCAGGCTATGGAACCACGTTGAGCTGCCAAACTATCAATAGGATCATCTTTAGCTGGCTCATACCAATAGGCATTTAACACAATGAGCCCCCTCCCCCCAACCCACACACATACATATATATATATAATTGCTAATAGCCTAAATTGCTTTTTAGTTTCATTTTATACAAGATATGAAGTTTTATATTATATGATATTTAGTGCAAAGAGCAGACTAGGTGTAAAAAGAAGGCTAGTTGTTATCGAATCGATTCTTTGATTTTTTTGTTTTTTTCCTTCCTTGGCTCGCTGTGTCTTATCCAATAAGTTGTATTAATAAAAACAAATATTTTCTATAAAGGAATTTTAGATAATTGAGTTAACTGATTATTTCTTTAGCCAACTTATTTCATACTAAATAAATGAGAGATACATGTTGCTAATATGTTGGAAAGCCACTAAATAACAAATTACAAAATTTAATAATATCTGTGAACAATGAATCAGATGATTTGGATACTATATTCGCATAGTTGTATTTTGTTCTCATTCTTCTATTTTTTGGTTTCGTCATATTTTTCCTTTTCATTTTGCATCAGAGTAGTTTTCACTTCATATTTCACCACTTCACTCTCATTAAAATTTTTTAATAATATTAAGATCATCTTCACAGTTATAAAATTATAAACTGGATTTTTAATCAAAAAAAAAAAAAAAAGTTTATTAAAAACGAAATACATTTCATAGTGACAATGGACCTCGCAACCCCTAGCAAACAATCGATTATAGCCCACACAATTATGAACACCTCCAGCCCAATGGGCATAGGCAAAAAACTCAGAGCCCATAAAAACCAAAAAAATGTCTTAAACCAATACATTATCTTCCCGACACCTGTTCGACGTAATTCAATCCTCTAGTTCCACTTTCAAAATTATCACCTTCATTCTCCTCCATCTGTACTCTATACTGCACTCTTTCCTTTCGCATGTCTTCCTCTTCTTTTCTTCTCCCTTTAAACCCCCCCGTTTCCCTACGCTAGCACAAACACCACACGCTCCACAAGCCGTCATTGTCACTTTCCCTATCCAAATCTCACGTCTGCTTCTTTTCCTCTCTCCCCAACCCTCCGCCTCCGTCTCCGGACGACCGTCAAGACATCCTCTGGCTCCGCGAGGAGCAGCGCTGGCTTAGAGAGGAGCAGCGATGAATCCGAGAAGAGCGCCGGTGACTCCAGGAGCGTGAGTCCCTCCTTGCGGAAATCCAGTCACTTAGGCTCCAGATAAAAGCCCTGGAGAAACGGATTTCGATGCAGGAGATGGATCTGGTTCCGGAGACGATAGCAAATATTAGGGCTTTGTTACAGGTTTTAACAGAGAAGAACCGGATAGCAGAGACCGGATCGGGTTCGAGTGCGATTGAGTTAGTGGAGGAGGTGGTTAGGGTGTCAGCGAAGGAGATGAAGACGTTGAGGAAAGGTAGCGAAGGAGAGGAGGTGAAAGAGATGCAGGTGTGCACGCGGTAAACCTCTTTTTGTGTACGTATATATATATACAATTTAGGATTATACTGTATACCGTCTAAATGGCGCAACAAGATTTTCCAAATTAAGTTTTAAAGTCAAGAATAATTGGAATGTAAACATGTGAATAAAGTATATATTATTTTATTCTTAGGCTGTAAGTATTGGTGGCTTAAAATGTAGGGTTGATGCTGTGAATCTAAAATGTTATTAAAACTTTGGTGCGAGCTTTTTAAATTTAATGATTACTTGCAAATGTGGTGTAATAAAATGTGGATTGGGACATGTTCAAGTTCTTTAACGTGCAAGTAATGAGTGGTATACTCAAATTGGACTGTCATGGTATTGTGAAAATATGGAACCTTCGGCACTAACAATGTTAGATGCAGCATGCACGTTTACTTTTGTTTTGTTGTTAGTGATTGGAGTGCGCACTATTGAGCTATAACTGATAACTGTAGCAAACTGATTAAATTCACTTATTTTGTTCTTAGAATATTTGAGTTTTGGTCTGGTTGTTAATTTAAATAATATTTAGTTTTTGGTTATTGGATCATTTACCTAAAATGGTAACCGAACTAACTGAAATTAACTCATTCCTTTTAATTAGTATACATTGTAGTTTTATTAATGTTTATCCAGTTTTAATCATTTCTAATATTCAAGAGTTGGGTTTTAAGTCGAGAAGGATGATAGGAAGCAAGCTGTAGCATAATGGGATGAATAGACAAATGTAAATCCCTAGAAATAGCATTTATTTAATTCTTAACATATGGTTTCTGACCTTGAAAATGTTGAAAAGGCTATAGTTTTGTTTGACAGGTTTTTTGAATAGATCCCAGCTAGAGGCATGGCTTTTTTTTCTTGGTATGCAAGGCTCAGAGAATCTTGAGTTGTGACATATGAGAAGACATCCAAAATCACTTTGTATAATTGTTAAAAAAAAATTGAATTGATGTGACATGTAATTTTATTTCAAAGTTTAACTCCTTGGACACACCATAATTGTCTCCTGAAGTCAATTGTCTTCTTGACAGTATTGAATTGGATTTTCTTTGTGAGGTGTTCTTTTTCTGGGTGATAAATGTATACTATCTGCAGTACATAACTGTGATTGTGGATTTTGTATCAATAAAGCTTTTGTTTCTTTTAGGGTTTTACAGGTTGTGTTATATGCTGTAATGATTATGTTTACTGTTCAAAATGATTGTATCTAGTTGCAATTTTTCATATGTAAACATGTAATGTTATTCCAGGAAGCCTTAGAAAAATTGGGATTTTACTCGGGCGAGGAAGACATGGAGTTTGCTAGCTTCTCAAGTGGGACTGAGCGTGCAGTGAAGACTTGGCAAGTAAATGTTAAAATTTCATTTTTTGTTGCTTAACATGGAACAGGAAATTGCCAAGAATAATATTTGTAGTGTTGTGTATATATATATATATGGTGCAGTTCACTCTGCAGAACACACAGTCATATATCTTATGTTGTCTCTTTATTGTCTTACAGCATGTGGTAATTTTTTTTTATCTGAGCTTATAGGGACTTGCTTCACAGGCAACAGTTGGAACTGCAGAAGATGGGATAATGACAGCAGAACTACTTGAAAGATTATATATGGAGCAACGAATGGAGGTTTCTGGATCAAACATTAGTATAGATCGGAAAGGAAGCACTCCAACTGTTCCACAGAATGTAAGTTCAAATAACATTCCTCTTTTTTTTTTTTTTGGAGAATAATGTTGCTTTTGTCCATGCTTCTGCATTGACTTAGTATTGGCAACTATCTTCAATGATCAATCTCTCGATATAAAGCCTTAGTGAATCTGATATGTGTAGCAGTAGGATATCTAGGGTGATTATCATAACTTCCAATGAGCAATATAAAAGTTGCATTTAGGATCCATCACTGCTATATATCGTCCTCTTGTGATCAGGAAAGCACTTAAGCTAGCCGCTGTGAACCATAGATGAATCTTTTTTCAATTACTAGCAATGGAACTTTTCCTTTGGATTTGACACTAATTTTCCCATCAAGACGGTCATTCTAGTGGCAATGGGTGCTTGCTCCATTCTTTTGGTGCTTGAGATTTTGAGTTTGAGATTGCATAATTATGTATCTGTTAGTTTAAGGTTGCAGAGACATGTTTTGTGCATGCGAGTGATCAACTGAAACTGAGAAGAAAGTACCTACCTAGGATTCAGAGGATGAGATATCCTGCAGACTGTCAGAAACGAGCTACAGTCTTGCTGGACCATTTACGCATGGACTTAAATCATGGTTGTGTGAAACAGTAATGGGTCTGTCGCAGTTGTAACGCAATGGTAACGGCAAACCACTATGCAATTTTTATGCGATAATTCACTAGAACTGTGATTTACAGTTAACTAATAAGCATAAATTCTACTTTTAAAATTTTGAGTTTTTTGAGTTAATCTATAAAGATTTTGGAAAGGTAATCTAGTTGGGGTTTGGTTTGGCACAAATAAAATAGAAAAAGAACAAAAATGAAAGGGAAATGGGAAAACCCCAATAAAAGCTGACCGGTGGTGTATTCCTGGGTGCTAGCTGACTGTTAGTGCAGAAAATTGGACTGTGCAGCATGTGAACTCTGCACACAACCAAAAAATGAGAGGAAAAAAAATGCACTGTTATGTGACAGCCATTATGGATTATAGAAAATTTTTTGGCCATTAAATAACAGCCACAATGTTTAGAGGGCAAAAATACCATTATATAACATAATGGTCGTTATTTAATTCCATGCATGTACATGATTAGTCTTCAAGAACTCAGGAAATGATGCATATTATGTTTTAGTTGCTGTCTCTTTTCTGTGGAAGTATTTAGTGAAATCATTAATATTGATATCTTCTGTGAATTGTGAAGTTGCCATCTTGTTGAGTTCAAGATCTGGTACCAAAAAAATGGGTGCATAGCTGTCATTTGACTCTTGTCTGGGGTTTGAGGAATAGACACATTTTTTTGATTGACTAGCATACTGACAGGAAAACATGTAGTTTCCAAGCAATATGAATTAAGCTATTTATTCATGTTTTCCTATCGCCTAGAAAATTGAAGTCATTATCTTATTTTAAGATTCACTAACTATACATGTGCTAGAGACATTGTTGAAGCAGTAATCATACTTAAATCCATGTCTATATGCATGCTGAAATAGAGAGGAGAATTGCCATATTTTGTCTTTTTATGTTCTTAGAATTTCCCTTGATTACACGATATTATGCACCGTATTTATTTCTGTTTAATGCTTGTAACATCGATTTTTAGGAATTTTATTCTGACTAAATGAATATGCATGCATATTCTAGTAAACTGTTTCTTTTTTAATTAATCACATTCATGCTAACCCTCTCGGAACTTGCCATTTTTCAGACAGGTGCCAATGGAGCTGCAGTTGCTTCTGTGATAGAAATATCAGAAACCCAACAGAAAATTGTCCGAGAAGAAGGTGCAACAGAAGTTGAGGTGTCTCAACAGCGAGTTTTTCTTCTAGGGGAGAATCAGTGGGAGTTTTTCTTCTAGGGGAGAATCAGTGGGAGGAACCTTCTCGACTTGTTGGCAGAGACAAACAAGTAGGTGTAACCAAAACCAAGAATCCCCTAAGTGCCTTTCCTGTCGTGGGGAAGGCCGTCTATTGTGCACAGGTACTTGCTGCTGGCTATATGGAAGTTCAAAAATATAGTTATTTCCTTTTTTGTCCTCCTGAAAAATGTTGGCATGTATCTTTTTCAAACATTCTATCCAACCATGCAGGGGAAACTGAGAGTGTTTTGCTGAACATAACAGATTGTCTTTAGGACATACAAATTGTTTTTTTTTTTTTGGAAGGGAGTGGGAGGGAGGTGTTGTGTTATCAATGTGCTTCTAATGAAGAGATGCTAAACATTGATTGAGAGGAAAGTTGCCATCAATGTTTTAAAGTTTGCTCGTGTTTGTCTCATGATCTTTAAATGATGGATGCCATGGTTTGGAAAATTTTTTCTTGCTTTAAAATTGTGTAACAATTTATCTTCTATCTTTTGCAGAATGTGATGGGACAGGTGAACCAAACATTGAACCCCAGGTATGAGGATTTTCATATTTTCAATGTGGATTGTCTTCTGTGGTTGTAATTGCAGTATTATCCCTATATAGGCCTCATGAATGAGTCGTATGTGCAGTTCTTGGAATGGGTAGATGAGGGGGCAAAGTGTCCATACTGTCAAGGCCTTGGATACACAATTTGTGATGTATGTGGAGGGAAAAGAATGATATAGGTATGATTGTATATATCCATACTCCGAGGTACACAGTTTGCTTTACTGGTTAACACAAGTTCACAATACAATATGCACCATGTGATTATAAAGATAAGGAGTTTAATAAAGCAGTCATTGCATTCATAAGCATCTGTCTAGACTGATTCAAATGATTGCACTGGTTATTCATATTTTTTGGTCCAACAGCTAATCTATAAAACTTTCATGGATCTCCTTCCATATTTTGGACTGTTAACGATGTGGTCGAGTTCACATATACATATAGGTTAGATTTTGTAATAATTTGTTAAAGATAGGATCAAATTTAATTATAATAAAATAAGGGTTTTGTAAATTCCAGTAAGCTACAATGTTCGTAGTTGTAAAATACAGTGTTTTGTTATGACAATCCATTGGCGTTTATCGTTGTTGAACTCTCATTCGTTTTAACTATATCTGCAATGTTTATTTCTTCAACTGGTAAACAAGTTGATATATTCATTTCGACATTTGTAGACTGGGTCAGCCTTGTCAAATTGAACTTATGGCACGAATGACGCACATTATCGGAACTTTGGCACTCATAGCATACGAAGTAAGAGCGTGGATGGTTGGGTTTGGTCTGGTTTTTAAAAAATCATCGGGACTGAATTGAAATTTGGTCTTTGGAAAAATCGAAGAACCGTGATCGGACAGCAGTTAAAAGAGATTTAGATTGAATTAAATAAAAAATTTAATTCAATTTAATGAGATTATTCAATTCTAGTTTGTTCTTAAATTTAAATTCATAATTCTTTTTGAAATTTTATAATTATAACTTTTTTAATCCATTTTATATATACGAACTATCATGTTAAATGTTATAGAATATATTATGATATAAAATTATTTACTTTCATATAGCTATAATAAAAATATAAATTATGAATATATAAAATTAGTTAAAAGAGTAATGTTTAATTTTAAAAAATTATATTAAATAATATTTAAATATATAGGAATATAACTAGTGTAATATATATATGTATATATATAATTTATTCTTTGATTTGATTCAATTTAATTTTCATTTAAAAAACGAAATCAGACAATGAAATTTCAGTTTAATTTCATACACAACTCCAAATTTTTTGCAATTATCAATTTGATTCAATTTAATTTTTCAAATCAGCTTATTTTCAATTACGATGCCCAGTCTAATATTAACAAAGAGATTTAAAACTTGCGAGATAACGGCAGTTTAAAAATAACATAACAAGGGGAAAGGAAAAGATAAAGAAGACAATCAGAATAATATAACACTGAGAAATAAGTGAGATAAAATTACACCATTTGAGCTACTGTTTATTTGATATGATATAAAAAGGGCAACCGCTTTTCTTTTCTTTTCGTGTTTTTTTTTCCCCTTCTTGAAGAAACAATTGCCTCTTATTAGATGAAAAATCAACAGCATGAAGCTCTCTCTAATCATCTGCCTGTTTTTCAGTTGCGAAAGACGGATGAACATGACAATGTTGCACTCAACCAACGTAATCATATGTTTTTCTCTTCCCCTACCATTTTATAGATTTGTCTTCGGTTTGCTTCCTGCAGCAATAGTTCTCGTCACAGAGCGCATGGTCACAAATTCCTCAGCAGCAGAAGGGTGAATTCCAACCTGAGAGGGCAAGGTGAAAAAACAGCTTAGTGATGCACCATAGGGGTGGGGTTCTCGGGAAATAATTTTCTTGTTGCTTGATGATAGAAATGGTGAAAAATGTTGCTGCAATCAATCTATAAAAATTCCTTGAAGAAAGTGTACTCATCGCCATGACTCATCAAAGAAAAAAAGGCTTACAGTGCTGTCAAATTGGGCCTTTGTCGCTCCACATTTCAATGCAACAGCAATTCCCTGCAATTTATTCAAAATGATCCTTGAAACTGATTGCATAAAGAACAAAACACAAGTGCAACCAAGAAGATATTATGATGGAAAAGCTGAACACATCTTTTAATGGTCACTGCAGGGCACCAGGTCTGAACCTGGTGAGGAAAGCAGTGGCTCAGTTGTATATGGCATGGCATGCAAAAGATAATTCTATAAAAGAACCAATCACAAAATTAAATAGAAAAAGGAAAAGAATTACCTGTATAACTTCAGGAGCATCTGACCCACACATGGCAGCCCCAAGCACTTTATCCGTCTCAGCATCAACGACAAGCTTCATCACTGTCTTCTCTTGCCGTCTATAGAAGCAAAGATAAAGCACATTACTTTGAGAACCAAGAGCTTGAGTCTTGAATAAACATATAGAACATGCAGGACAAAGTACAACTGATGCCATGCTATTCTAGAACAATAAGAGCATTCCAACTACTAATTCGAGATCTGTCAATGACAGAAAATTTTAATAGTTTTCCCAAAGTTCGATCACATGTTCAGGTGCATAAAATAAAGGGCTTCAGTTGAGCTGAGTTTCAGTAATCTTCAGAATTCAGATATAAAAGTTCAAATTAAGAGCTCGCAGCACTTCTTTTCCAGATGAATGGGTTGTCACAGCTTCATTTCTTTCATACTCATCTTGTATGCAAATTGACAAATTTCTATTCTTTCATAGTATAATAATGTACTTGGTGGAAAAGTATCTCAATTTGTAACACATACCCAGAGATGGTATTCTTCATAGGATTGAAGTTTGAAGTGTACACCAATACATCACCTTTTGCTTGGTCCACTGCCTGCTCTTCACTGAGGCCCACTACAGAAAGAGGTGGGATGCTGTAAAGCAATCAACCTCACATCAGTCGTTGGTGAACAAATTTAAAATGGATAACCAATAAAGCATTAATTGTTCTTATGGTCCTCAAATGTTAAAATACAGAAGTTAGTCTTCACCAAAAGCAACAGATGAGTAATGAGTTATGACTATCAAATAAGACTAATTTTAGACTCCAGAACATAAAAAACAAAGGCATCAGCAAACTAGCAAGAAGCTTTCTGTTTCTAGATTGGATGATTGCTAAGGATAAAAATGATCAACCACAACACCACATGCTAGTGCAGTCTGCATATCTATTTTTAGTCTCATTGAACACCATAACAACAGAAACAAGTATAACATTTCAAAAAGAAAATTCGTAATTGAACAAAAGATCACATGATACAACATGAGATGCCATTGTGATATAAGCTCTGAATATAAAGCCAATCTATGAGGACCAACTATTCTGGATCCCATGAAATTCTCAAATCGTAGTAACTAGATTCACAATTCCAGTCTCAGTATTAATTTGATTTAACAAACGCAGTAATTAGAAAGTTAAGAAGGAATTCACATAGACAAAGTAGAACCATGTGTATCAAAAGAAAATCATTATTACCAAAAAACAGCACATGGTACATCTTTATAGTCTGGTTTACTAGGTTGTACACCGAATACAGTTTTCTGCAGAAGGAGAGAGCATTGAACATTATCAGATTTTTTTGGGGGCGATGGCAGCATGAACAAAATAAGCACAATCAGAACTTAATAAAGAAATGAAAAGAGGATTTCGCACGAGACATACTGCAAAGCACGTTCCCTCCATTAAGGCCACAGGGGTAAGATTCATTCGGTTTGTGACATCACCAATAGCCCATATGCTAGGTATATTGGTGCGTGAATACTCATCAACCTGAAGAAGAAAGTGAATGAGATGAGAGATGTAAAAAATTGGCCAAATGCAAAAAGTATTTTACAGTAAATAATGCATGTGCAAATTTGTGAACCTATGATAGAGCAAATAGCTTGCAAAAAGGAGATTTTCATCAGGCAAAACAACAATGGCAACAATAATAATCAACACAGACTCTTCATAGAGCTGAATAATCTGATCTGTTGCTTCCACTACATTGGCAGTCATAACTGAATAAAGTTTCCACCTATGATGATGAGACTGCATTGAAAACCTCATGATGCCTCAATGGTTTGAGGTCTCACAAAACCTTAAAAGGTTCAAGATTCATGCTTTCGCAATGGGTAACCAGCACATAACCCATATTTCAAAACTAAATAAAAGAAGGCACTAAATGTCCACAGCCTTTCACAGATATCCAGAGTTCTATTTGAAAAACTCAAACCAGTCACAGCATCAAGATTGTCTCCATATAAAGTGAAAATAAATTATATTTAAGAAATCCCAAAAATAACCAACTGCATGTGTGAACACAGCCCATCTACCTACAGTGGAAGGCATGACTAGAAGACATATCCTAGTGATGAAATCTTCCTGTTTGTGCAGTCCATAATGGCATGATAAGTAAAAAATAACAGAAGCAAAGGCTATTCACCTTAATAGCTCCTGACCTATCAAGCTCCACTCCTACAGCTTCCAAATTTAACCTCTTTGTATAGGGTGCCCGGCCTGTAACAGGTTATAGATGAATGCTGTAATAGATAGAAGCAATGACAGCAATTTCAAAAATATAAGCAAAAAGAGGAGATCAGGACCCTGCAACAGATTGCACACTGAAACAAATTAAAAAAAAAAAATTACCTGGGTAGAATGCAGCAAGAAGTAAAAAATTTTGTGGAGAAACAGAGTACTGATTAAATTATAAAAAAATTAACACATCAATAGCTCCTCATGATTTTAACTGGGCCACCAAAAGGAAAAACTCTATAGATTAGAGTTGCTGTATGCCACCCTATTTGAAGTGATTCCAATCTAGAATGAATTTTTCCAAAACCTGGAACAGTTTCAACTTGGAACATGGACTAGTGAAGATCACTTTTTTTTTAATCTCATTCTAGATCAACAGTCAGAGGGCCAATGATTATCATAAAGAAAGAGAAATAAACAAAATATATATTACATAAAAACTTGGAGAAATTCAAGAATCACATAACGGACAATCTGGAATGTGGGAATGAGAATGGAGATTGAATCAGGGCGTAAGGACCAATCAAAAAATATTAAGATGAATTCAACCAATGCAATGCTAATTCTTGGAGTAACTTGGCATTTATATATATCTAGATCTAATTGTCAAACTCCACCATACTAATGTTTTATAATCCCATCTTAAAAGATGATTTATATGGTCTCATGGCCCGAAGGTTTTGACAGCCTTACATGAAAACGAATGCAATAGCAGGTACTTACCAGTAGCAAAGAGAACAATATCCGCCAAGAACTCTTCTCCATGATTTGTGGTAACTTTTATGCCATTCTCAGTTTTGACCAACTATATTTACAGGTATTGGAATTAGCTTAAGGTCAATTACAAATCAAACAGTACATATTGAAGATAGGAACTTATTGCTCTCTCTCTCTCTCTCTCTCTATATATATATATATATATGGTAGAAACAAACAGGATGAAATCAAGATTGACACACATGGCATTGATGAAAAAACACCAAAATAAGTACCTGTGTCAAGTTTGTCTGAGGGTGCAAATTAATTCCCCTGCCTTCCAGATTTCTTGCAACCACCGCCCTCATTTCGTCATCAAAACCTCTGCATTGTTGCAGATGAATGGGCAAAGTCAGAAATTGAAACAAACCAACAAGAAGCCAGAAGTTCTTCTTATTTGCAAGAAGTTTCAAAATCAGACAAGCAATATACTGGAAGGCAAATCACCACATGATATAAAATGAAAAAACAAAATTGTCTAGTTTCCAGCTTTCACACAAAAACAATAGCATAGGGTTGATAGAATGGTCAGGGGGTTTAGGAGGAGATAATTGTAAAAAAAGCAGAAAAATTTTATCCTCTATGAATAACATATTCCTCACACTGTTAACTGAAAAGAATATAATCTGTGAGCTGCTGGTTGTACAAAAAATTTAACTATTAACCACAGCTATGCAATCTCCATCATCAAATAGCAAATGGTTCACTATCAATTATAAAAGGCTTAATCCCGGTCCTTCTCCATGTTAGTTACATCCTAAGAGAAAAAAAAAAAATAGGAATGCAAGGATTTAGTAACTGTTATTAGCCAGTTCGAACAACTTTTAGAGGCAAAAATAACTTTTATTCTTCTGGCAATATTTCAAGAAATGTGAATGGTTGGATCCATTTCCAAATGTCCAACTCCACCATGAACTCCTAAATAACAAATTGAGATTTGAAAAATGAGTTTCGACAGCCTTGCCTGTAAAATTAATAGAGTCAACATGAAATTGTTTAATAATCAATCAAAAAGTAAATAACAAACAATAAGGAGTTAGCATTCTAAGAGCTTCAATTTGAAGATAAAGCCCCATGAATATCCAAAGTAGCAAAAGAGAACATGAAAGCCTTGATTGTAACCTTAATGGAAGTTCCTTTCTGAAAACTAGGTCCACAGTGGCACCCATGCCACGCCATATTGAGGCAAACTCAACAGCAATGTACCTATACAAGAAAAGGAAATAATCACCAACGTCACAGACATGCTTAGCAAGAAAAAACTAACAGATATCACAGCTCAAGAGATAGAGCTTTACCCTCCACCAAGGACAACAGCACGCTTGGGCATATCTTCCAAACTCAATGCCTCATCAGAGGTTATAGCCAGCTCCTTAATGATCAAGGAAACAAATAAGTAAGCAAACAAGCAAAAAAAGAAAGAAAAGATAAACAATAAAAACATTTTAAAAACCATCATATATTTGAAACATGTTGAGTACAATGATTAGTTTGGAGTATTAAGCAAATTAATTTCAGCAGCACTAAGAAAATTCAATATGACTCCAACCAAAGAAACTTGAGATTGGGCGCAAGAAAACGTAAGAGTGACCGAGTTCAACATAATTTCCCATAGACTAAGAACAAAGCAAAGTAGTGAAAAATTCAATAACACATCAACTAAAACTTGAAATCAAATTTGCAAATTTCAAGGAAGCCTAGCTGCCTTGTCCATAAAATCAACAAGTATTTGGGCGCATGCTAACACTGGTCACTCAATCTCAAACTTATATGACATCTCAGCATACTACCAGTTTAGTCATCCTTAGTATAAAATAAGGGAAGTAGAATGAGACTTTCAATCAGGTTCAGACAGAAATAAGCGAGCACGAATTGAATAGGATTGGCATCGCTTAATGCATTTCATGTTGAGTAAGCATATAAGGGTAAAATACCTACTAAAAATATATATAATGGCATACTAGTAACTTTGTAGCATAAATCATGCAAATGGTGCAACCACATAATGTCAGTAAACTTTTTGGAAAGTTACATAACCACAGTAATAAACTAGAGGCAACCCACTAAGAACAAATTGGTTGCATACATGAACCCAACATACGTAATCAAACAAGAAAAGAACCAATAGATCAACCTGCCCAGGAATAGAAGGACGCTGAGCCCTACTTCCAGTTGCAATCAGTATATGCTTTGCTGAGTAGCTCAATTTGGTGCCATCTAGTTGTGTCACCTCAACTTCATTTGGACCAACAATCTTTCCTTCTCCTTCAAACAGTTTAACCCCAGCATTAGACAGTAACCGCTTATAAATTCCATTTAACCTGGTTATTTCATCTGTCTGCAATTTTGACAAAGAGAAACGATAAACAAAATACACAAAAGTATTCGCTAAACTATTTTTATTTATTAGCAAGACTTGACTCAAAGAGACAAGTGATTCTATGTTTCAGAAAATAATCTTAAGGTTAATGATGTAAAAATTAGAAGCCTCTCAAATGGAAATATTAAAATCCACAAATAAATAAAGCACACACACACTATTTATTGAAGATTTGTCCAAATGGAGCTTGTTTAAAGAGAAAGTAAAACTAGAAACTAACATAAACTAAGACTCCAAGCTAAAGTTTGTAATGATAAAAAGGCTGGCCAGACCCACCAATACCACTTGTGCACCTACTGTGACACAACTATTCCAGTCAACATTGCAATGCTTATTCAATGAACAACTACCTAAAATAAGACACTTACTGACCCAAAATCAAGTGAACCAAGCACAAGTACCTGGTCCAACTCCTTAACAATTAATGCTTGGTTTGGATCATGAGAAAAGGACTAAATGAAAAAGAGTTGATATTCTCCCTTTGGGATTTTAAGCAAGAAAGGGCAAGTGAATACAAGTGGATTGGAAAGTTTAGAAGAAAAAGAAAAGACAATACTTCAGGACCTACATGCAACTTCTCTAGAAAGATACATAGACTCAAAAAAGAAAAAGGAGATAGTACTTTTATAGTACTTTTTTCTTTTCAAGGAATTGTCACTCATGTCATGTTTTCATTTGATTTTCTTCCAAAATTGGTGGGCAAGGGATTGAAAAGAAAATAGCACTAGAAAGAGATCATGTAAGATTATGCCAATCATCACAATTATAAATCCAAAACTCAAAAATCTATGTACCTTCTTCTGCAACAGTTTTTTCCAGTTGAATTCCACATGTTCATTTATTTCCCACCCAAAGCTCCTTGCATCCTACAATCAACATCATACATCTATTAAATCATTCAACATTAAAAGCCAAACTAGATATATTAAGTACAATATAAAAAGGAAATAACATAAACGAAACTGCATTACATCTGCATGGATTTCTTAAATCTCCTAAAAGTACGTCTATAGAAGGACAGGTTTATTGGATAGATGACAGCACAATAATAGTGTCACTAGTTAAATGCTCGAATTAACATAAATAATGTGTTCCCTTTCTATGAGAACATCAAATTCTGAAATACACAAACAAAATTGGAAGAATCAGTTTGAAGTCTAAGTAAAACTGGCAGGCAAACTAAAATCTCTGAAAAATTTTACTAACTAGTAAAACCCTGCACTGTTTAACATCCAAAGAATATATAAGAATCCAACGTCTACAACCACTCATACAATCATGAAGAAGACTCTTGGAGAGCGAAACTCTGACCATTCACTAAGACTTTCAACTAAACATTCAGCAAACTCAAACATGTGATTCTAAAAAATTTCACGTCCTTACCTCAATATCACCTCCAAAAGTGGCTCCATACACTAAAATCTTCTTAGGAACACAACCACGAAGAACACATCTAAAGAAGCAAAGTGCAAAAACAAGAAGAATGTAAGCAACTGTGTTTCAGAAGATAATCCAACTACAGTAAAATTCACACCTAATTTAAACCCAAAAAAAAAAAAAAGAAAAGAACAAGCAATTGTGTTTTAGAGGATGATTCAACTACAGTAAAATTCATATTAAAGTATAGTAAAATTCAAATCTAATTTAAACCCAAAAGAAAAAAGAACAGTTTTAAAGCCTATGTAACTGAAATTCTCATAAGTGACAGTTCTTATAGCATCAGAGTCAGTATCATTTCGCACTACTCAAACTCATCAACTTCCACATTCTTTATACCAGACATTCATTTTGTCTTGTTCTAGGAAACTATATTTAGCACATTTGCAATGTCTTCACAGAGTAATTGTTTGTTGTCACCATTGTGACACATCTCAAATCTTAATTTCAATGAACTTACGTTCCACCAACTCCTCCAACTACTTCTGAGCTGATTGGATGAAAAGGAAGTTCACAAATTCCAACCTTGAAACATAACACAAAAACAATTAATGGGCAACTAACCAACAAATATAAAAGGAATTAATACATTGAGCTAAAAAAATAATAAAAATAAAACAAAAAATCACAGAAGGTACACAACAGGAAGTTAAACAAATTATTTGAATCATAGGCAAAAGAAAATCCAAGTGTTCTATATCATAAATATTACGGGTAACGTGACAAAAATGGTTTTAGATATGCAAAAAGCAACACTAAATGATGGCTTGCATATTTCAGTGCACTGATATCCCTAAAGTGAAGAGGAAGTTCATAGTAATAAAATGATAATTAGAAATTCTTTTAAAAAATATATTTGCCTGATTGATCAAAACTCATCCAGTACATATAAAAAATGTTCTACGGCAACAATACCTTGTGTCGTCAAACTAAACTATTTTTCTCACATATGATTTACTCTCTTCATACATAATAAGCAAACTAATAATCACATAAATTAGATGATCAGAAGGATACATACCTTAGCTCCATAGTTAGCTGAAAACCTAGACGCACGAACACCACCACTTCCAGCTCCAATTACGAACAAGTCAAAATCATAGTTGGCCTCCGGTGCATTAGACTGATTCAGCTCTCCATCAATAAGCATTTTCCTCGCCATGATTTTAAACTGAACTTAACTGAATCAACACAAAAACCATTATATATATATATATATATATATATATATATATA
>CATIWR010010280.1:0-55253 GCA_949677035.1 Omphalea diandra
TATATATATATATATATATATATATATATATATATATATATATATATGATTGAAAAAAATTCCATTTTGAATTGAATGATAGATTATGTTTCATGATTTCATAACTTTTAAACCCTAATTTTACACCATGTCGGTACCCCAATAGAATTAATAATTACGAATTATTACTTTGGGTAATTTTCTTAAAGATGAAAATTTATTAGAGGAGTTTAAGATTAACTCTCTTATGTCAAAGTAAAAAAATACAAGATTTATGTTTTAATGTTAATATTTGTATATATTGCAATTGTAAAAAAGAAGAAGATGAGTATTATTTCTTTAAAAATATTCCATTGAGTTTTTTATTAATTGATAACAAAAATTCAGATTTAATGGAACTTTTTAAAAGAATTTAAGGATTGAAATTAGTTATTATTCTTCTAAATTACGTAATTCAATGTATTGAAATTGAATAAGAACATTAAATTAATAATTTTGATAATTATTAATTAAAATATAAAAATTAGAAATTTGAACATTGAGTTTAAAATTTTCATTTATTAAATGGATTTTTCCAGTTGTTTGATTGAAGTATTCTAATTTTGTTCTTTACCGACAATAGAGTATTTAGATTTAAAAAGTTTGAGGACTGAAATGAGTTATTATCTTTTTAATTTACGTAAGACAAACAAGGCATTGAAATTTCATAAGATCATTAGAGCATTAATTTAGTATTTTTAATGAATATTAATTCAAAGAAGAGATAAAATTTAAAATTAAAATCTTGATCTGAAAACTTCCCATTGTGAAGGACAAATTTTAGCGTTAAACATATCATTAATTATGCTGTAAATGGAATAATTAAGAGAAACAAAATTGTCTTGAATTGAGTCAACTTGATCAATTTAGCATTGCTCTAATACTGTTAGGTTATAACCTTATTAATGGTTTTTAGAAGGAAAAGGTCACTTCTATTTACCAAAAAAAAAAAAGAAAAGAAAAGAAAAGAAAAAGTGATTTGCATCTCCCTGAGAACAAATTGTGATCATTAAGCTCTTCTGTAAGGTAGCTATCCTTCTATTATGTTCCTCACACCTCTCAAATTGAACACTATAGAGCCAACTAGACTCGTTTTTGTTTGGGATAACATTATATTTTAATTAAATTAGCAATCTCATTGCTGTGGAGATAATTCGAGTGGAAGGTCAATCTTGGCCTACTCAGCAAAATCATATGTGCGGCGTTTGAAGTCTTCTTGCTCACCAACTTGGCATGATACCTAAGGAAGCCTTGACCACATCTGCATGGCTGCTCTTGCACCCCAAAATCCTAATCAAATTCCACCAACCTCTCTCTTTGTTCCCACTTCTATCAGCCATCGTCGCCGGACTCTTCATGCTTCGCCTCCACCTGCGACCACTTAGCTTGCTTTGCCTAGTCTTGATATCATTCAGCCCCATCTCCATAGAATTTCTTCCCGCTCCAAATGCAAACAAATGCCATCTCGTCTTGGTCGGATTCGCTAGTAATGATACTTTTTTCATGGGAATATCATACCCTTTACTCTCTGGTGTCCGCGATACTCCTAGATAAGTCCTAGAAGTTTTATAACTCTTATCTAGCTGTAGCTGCATCTTCAATGGAGTATTAGTGCTTCGTGATCTATTGAATGAACGTGATTTCCATGGGACGATGCTGCTCTTCTTGGTGTCTTTCGTTCCATTATTGGTGCTGCATAGGTTGTGTCTTTGCTCAGCTTCTTTTTGTCCTTTATATGGAATGAGTTTTCCACAAAAGATGATGTTATCATTTGGACAGGAAGGCTTAGCAGTAAAGTCTTGGCTAAAGAAGTCAAATATATCTTGATCAAAAGAGGAGCTTTGATCTTCTTTGGAGAAGTCATCACCCCAATCTGACGCATTACTGCTGTTCAATGCAAAATCACAAAGAGAAAGTGCATCCTCATCATCATCATCATCTTGCAAGTTATAGTTTTCTTGCACAGGCTTGAGCTTCCACTCTCTTTCATCCATTAACAGTGGAATATGTAAAAGAAAAGGAAAGAAATAAAGGGAAATAGAAAGATTAAGGAAAAAGTTATAGAATGCAGAAAAGATCAATGTAGGTTTGTTGTAGTTTGATGAGAAAGAGGAGTTAAGAAGTAACTTCTATATATAAGGATCTTTTTAAAGAATTGGTAATGAAGGTTGCGGCTCTTAGAGGAGAAAGGGAATATAATTATAAAAAAGGAAGTAGAGAGGATGATGATACTCTTTTAGCCTTCTAGATGAGCAGGCGGTTATAGGATTGATAAATCACAAAAAGGTCTTTAAGTTCAGCTTTTTCTAGATGGATTTTTAATTTAAAGCTTTATTGCTTCTTCTTTGAAATTGGATATATTTGTTCTTATGTCACTATGTTCTAATGGGTCAGCCTTTTGATAGTTCGTTAGGTTACAACGTTTGTCTCTTAAGTACTTGTCTATATATGGAGGGTCCAATTCGGCTGTTAATGGGGTATTCATGTTGCATGGGAGTCATTTTGGTTGGTCCCACTTTGAAACACGCAATTGACTGCTGAGAACGTACACGGAGAATGGTATAATCCATGTTGGGCTTTTCATTTCCAAGTAACTAATATCGTAAATGATAGGCTTAACAAGTCAATAATGATAAGAATGTTTTGCATTTCTTACATTAGTATCAGTGTTATCAAATAACTTGCTACCCAAGTTTTTTAAATATAAAAAATGCAACTTGGATCGAATTGATCCATATAAATAGGGGCAGTGGAGGTCTTTCTGCAATTTAATATCTTTTTTGTAAAAAGTTGTAAAAGACAATATTGCCATTAAGGACAATAATGTCTAATTAGTTCTAATCTAATTAATTAATAGTAAAGTTCCAATAAAAGTTTTCTCTTAATTTAAATAACTTAGATTATGTATATAATGGAGATTAAGACTCAAAATTATACCCAGTAACAATGATAATGGAACAATAGTGGAAGAATACTATAATAGAACAATAAATTTCTTCCTTACCATACGTAACAAATTTTCAAAACTGATGATAAAGAGGAAAACAAATTATTTGAAGATTATGAAGAGGAAGATGATGTATATCGTGATGAAAGAGTTTGATACTGGAATAATACTTGAAAAAGCCAAGTAATAGTGATAATAGATGGAGATAATCATGATGACAGAGTTTGATGGAAAAAGCCAAGTAACCGTGATAATAGATGGAGATAATCATGATGAAAGAGTTTGATGGTAAGGATAATGCTACAGATGAAAAATATATTATTGTACTAATATTCCATATTTTTAAATGATACAAGCAAGGGAATATCATAATTTTTTTGAAAAAATTTTCCCTTTAGAGTTGCTAATACTGTTCGCACCAGGCCTGATTAAGTACATAGGGAATGTCAAAAAGGGAATATTGCCATTAGGGACAATAACGTCTTTACTTATGAGTAGTGCTCTACAATCAAGAAATGTTAATTAGTTCCAATGCTAATTAATTAATAGTATAGTTCCAATAAAACTTGTCTCTTAATCTAAACAACTTAGATTTTGTATAAAATGGCAAAAAGAATTTATCACCTGCCATAAAGGACCTAAGTAACAGTGTGAATAGAACAATACTTGAAGAAGAATATACCAAATTTTTGAAACTGATGATGAAGATTATGAAGCAGAAGATGATGTCTACAACAATGATTATGAAGATTATAATGAAGATGGAGTTTATCGTGATGAAGGAGGTTTACATGAAAACAACCAGATTGATGGAGATATAGGTTTAAATGAGGATAATGTTGTAGATGATGATGAAGAAATACCTATTAAATACAATGTTGAAGAAGGTCCTAAGGTTGGGATGTATTTTGAGAGCTTGGACCCACTCGGTAGTTTTTATAAACAACATGCAAAAGTAAAAGGTTTTTGCATGGCAATGAAATCTATTTCAAAAGGAAAAACCAAATTTAGAAAATATCAGACAATAGATTATGACAAGGGTAGGAAAGCATATGCACACAAGGTAACAAAGAGAATGAATTAACTGCTAGGATATCGACAATTTTAAGTAGCAATGGTTTGTGAGAGATTTCAAAAATTTCAAGCAGACCACAATCATGAATTGGATGCTTCAATATGTAGGTTCATGGCTGGTCACAAAAGTATAAATCCTGACACAAAGCAGAGGTTGTAGGCTAATGATATTGCTGGTATAAGGACTTGCAAGAGCATTCAAATTCTTGAAGTTGAATCCGAAGGGCCAAAGAATTCGTGTTGTATGTCCAAGGATTGTAGAAATTTTATTGAGAAGAGAAGGGGATTAAGACTTGGTGATGGTGATGCTAAAACTATCACCAAATTATTTTTGATGATGCAATAGAAAAATAGGGACTTATTTCATCTTATTAAGATTGATAAAGATCTAAGGCTTAGGAATGTATTGTGGGTTCACAATTGTAGTATAGCAACATATGAAGAGTTCCATGATTTGGTCTATTTTGATACCACCTACCTCGTGAATCAGTATAAAATGCCCTTAGCCACTTTTGTGGGAGTCAACCAACATGGGCAATCTATTCTGCTAGGATGCGATTTGATATCTCTCATGCAAGGACTTTTAAATGGGTGTTTAGCACTTGGCTCTTTGCAATGGAAAAGATCCAACCTACTGCAATATTGACTGATCAATGTGAGCCAATGTGGTAGGCTATGTAGGCAATAATTCCAACAACTATCCACAAGTTTTGCTTGTGGCATATACTATGTAAAGTGCCAGAGAAGTTCAAGAATCTACCTAATTATGGTGAGGTAGTTCTGGAGTTCAAAGCGATTATACATGATATCTTAACACAAGAAATGTTTGATCGTAATTTGAATGATTTTGTGATTAAGCATAGGTTGGAAAGAAATGAATGGCTGCTGAAGCTTTTCAGTTAAAGAGCACAATGGATCCTGGTATATGTGAATCACATATTTTTGGTTGGAATGTTGTCAACTCAGAGGAGTGAAAGCATACATGCTTATTTTAATTGTATGTGCACTCTAGGAGTACTCTTAAGCAGTTTGTTGAGCAATATGAGATTGCCATCCATAATAAGCTTGAGAAAGAGTTGAATGCTCAGTACTAGTCAAGGAATATCATCGTGAAATGCATTTTAGATTTTCCTTGGGAAAGGCAGTTTCAACAAGCGTACACAAATGATATGTTCAAAATTTTTCAAATGGAAATCAGGCATATGTGGTATTGCCATATTCATCAGGAGGATGAGGATGATAATGAATAAGTCGATGAGTAGAGAGTAAAAGTTCACAAAATTATGGAGCGATCTCTAATGAATGATTGGTATTAGAAGGAATTTGTTTACACCGTGACATTTAGAGAAGACTTAGCTGAGTTTTAATTGTGATTGCAAAAAAATTGAGAGCAAAGGCATATTGTGCTGTCATATTTTGAAAATGATTTCTATAAAAATATTACCAATATCCATGAAAGATATTTGATAAAAAAATAGAGGAAAGATGTATTTCGTCATAATAACAAGTTAGTATTTGATGGAGGGTATCGAAACATGACTGGGGAATTTAAGAAATTTAAGGAGCTGAAAAGTGTTTTTCATGATGCATATGATCTAACCAACGATAGTAGGCAAAAAATGGAATGTTTCAAACAACTGCTTGAAGATTTGAAAAGGGTTTTAATGGATTAGCAAGAGAGAAATAATGCAGATGCAGATAGTTCACATGCTTCTAATGAGATGGGCAACAATATCATTGATGACATGAACAGGGGAACACCTATTTTAGTTCCAGTGGTAACCTGCAGTCGTGGTAGCACGAACCAGTAATGGATAGCAACATAGTTCCCAAGTATGAACTGTTTGAAGTATCTAATACATAAAATGCATTTTGTTTAGATTTTGTTTACCAGTGAAAATTTTCATTTACAGGACAGTCATAATGTGAGCCAAATACGTTGTAGCAACACAAATGACCTGAGTTAGTCTTATTTTGATCTAAATGAAGAGTATTTTGAGCTTTCAGAAGCAAAAAATTAAAACTTGATTGGTCTATAGTTTTATTTTATAAAAGAATATACTTCAATATTTTAATAATTATCAATTTTTAAAACTCTTTTTTAACTGCAAGGGTAGAGTCATGGACTATGTGATTATCATCTGAGATACTAATTGAAATTCAACTTCTTTTTCGTCTTTATATTTAGTAGTGATTATTGATCATTATATTTTATTTGGCTTTGGTAGTGTTATAGGAGTCATGACCATGTTGATTTTTTAAATATAAGTTATCTATCTTAATTAAAATTTTTATTTGATTACTTAATCGATAAGATTGCCTTACTAGTGGCAGCCAAACAGTATCAATGGATCCATGCAGGGTGATTGAAGTATGACCAATGCCAATTGAATTTATTTAGTGGCTTAACCGAAGCTGGGAAATGCCAACTTAGTTTTGAAATTAAAAAAATGCCTAATTGGTTTGTTCCTTTTGATTATAATTTATAATTTCTTATGTAATAAGTTATGTCACATAAAACGCAAACAATGTTTAATTTATAATTTCTTATGTAATAAGTTATGTCACATAAAAAGCAAACAATGTTCAACAACTAGGAAAGACAAATGGTGTTGCTCATAGTCAAACACAATTAGCTTTGTTTAATCTTGTTGATGTTTTTTTTATTTGGTCTTCCTGCTTCTATTGAACAACTTATTGCTGCTGAGCTAGCAGCTGCAGTACCCTCTTAATGCACTTCTCTTATCAGTTATTTAAAAAACAAAACAAAGTTAATAAATACTCATCAATGCAATGGAAAAAAGATGATAGTAAATCAGGGATACAAAAGATTAGTGATGATTAACAACTACGACATCTTTTTACTATTTTGATGATTTTTTATACTTATCATGATCAACCTTCCCACCAACGATGGCTACATTTACACCATTATTACTTGCATTTTTTACTAGAGAATTTCCAACTTCATCATTCTTACCAACAAATAGAGTAGTAGCAACATGTGGTTAACGACCTGAGTTGTTCAAATGTTGCTGAACTATATTGAATATCTCTCTAACGCTATTGACTTTCGGCTCATCTTCCAACCATAAGTTGTAAACACGCTTCAGTGGTGGTAGTTCTAGCATTGCGGAGACAATTGTCTTATCATTAACATACCTAGGAAGCCTTTTCATGTATTTAGAAATCTCTTTGCGTGGTTTATGATTCTCATCCCTTAATTCCATGAACAATGCACCATATGCCATAGGCGATACATCATCTAAAATCTCATGAATCTTGATCTTCTTTTCTGTGCATATCATTAACAAATAATGAAACATAATATCAAAGTCTAAATAACATTAGAACATAAAAAAAAGAGAAAACAACATAGACCTGGAGTTGAGAAAGGAATTTGTGATAAGCTTGCCATATCTATGTAACACACTTTGAAACGTAATACCTAGAATTGTTTGCGTGTATAATATCATATCATATCATATAAGGCCTTGTAATATGTGTTAGGAATTGAAAGGTTGTCGCCGTCCTAAGGAAGGTTCAACAGAGTCAGCTTAATAGTTCCTATTGGAATCGTGTAATGAGTTGTATTCCAGTAAAGCACGATAACCCATATTTGAGTACCAAAAAGTATAGATAATTCCATTTTGATATGATATTTTACTATCCATTTCATAATAGATCCCACATATTACATAATTTATAAAATCAGATAACTGAAAATTGATCATTATTAACTTTATAAAAAAAAATTATTGGTCAATGACCCCAATAATCTCAGATCTTGAATCTCAATTTGCAATTGTAGAAAGGTAGTATGAATTTAATGATATACTATAGATAATCACAGAATATGACAATCGAAATTTTGATATATTAAGGAATCGATATCATCTCAAATTTTATGGATGGTTCAGTTATATACGTCTTGCTTATGATTATCAACTACTCACATCAGTAAAAAAAAAAAAAAAAAATTGATATCTCACTTTGTAATACTATACACTAATTAAAATTGAGAAGTTACATTCTAATAAATTGATTAGTTGACTCAGTATAATTTTTTATATCAAATATTAATAGTTTTTTTTTTCTAATCCATCTAGTTTAATTACTTGTCATAAAGGTGTACAATACAGTTCGACTAGTTGTCATAATCAGTGTGGTTCAATTTAGTTGCGGTTAAGTTTAGTTCGATTAGGGTAGTCGATTCTTTTATATGAGGTTCTTTTAGGATATTTGATTCTTTTATAAGCGGTTCTTTTAAGGTGTTCGATTCATTTATAAGCTATACTTGTAGGGTATTCGATTCTTTTATAAGATGTTCTTTTAGGATATTCAATTCCTTTATAAGTGGTTCTTTTAGGGTATTCGATTCATTTATAAGTGGTTCTTTGAGGACATTTGATTCTTTTATATGCGATTCTTTTATGGTGTTTGATTCATTTATAAGCCATACTTGTAGGGTATTTGATTCATTTATAAGTTGTTCTTTTAAGATATTAGATTTTTTCATAAGTGGTTCTTTTAGAGTATTCAATTCATTTATCAACCGTTTTTTTAGGACATTCGATTCTTTTATAAGCAGTTCTTTTAGGATATTCGATTCATTTGTAAGTGGCACTTGTAGGGTATTTGATTCATTTATAAGATGTTCTTTTAGGATATTTGATTCTTTATAACCAGTTCTTTTACGGTATTTGATTGTTTTATAAGTAATTTTTTTAGGTATTTGATTCTTTTAGGGTATTAGAGTGTCTTCTCACTTTTAACTATTATTCGTTTAAGAATTCTGCGCACATCACACATTGCCCTAACCCTAACCATACCTTTATCCGTTTGGATAAAAAAAGACTAAATTATATTTATACTAGGTTTAAGTGAAATACATAGAATAAATATATTTTCTTCCTTCTAATGTTTTAAAAAATTGATAGTGACTTAATATTGAGGGAAAGTATGTTGGCAAGGGGCATCCTTTCGGTTTCATTTATCTCATTTATCATTTTTATGGGAAATTACTGAAGAAAAATGATAGTTATCTTAAAAATAATATGTTAATTGTACTCATTTTGTTTTTCAAAATCAAAATAAACTAATTTTTATAAAAATTAATTTAATCAAATCAAATTGAACTGAACTTATATTAGATGAAACTAAAATAATTTAAACCTGATTTAGATCAAATCAAAATTGTTCAAAATGATTGAAAATTCATTATATAAAATATATAAAATTTTCTATTATGCCCTGAGGTAAATGACTTCCTTATCCCTGTGTAATACGAAATGACATATACCCTCACCTTCTCTCTCCTCTCTGGCTTTGTGTCTCTTATCTCCCTCTCTCTCTCTCTCTCTCTCTCTCTCTCTCTCTCCACGTACAATTTTAAACCCATGCAAATTGTAATTATTTAACCAGTTCTACAAACACAAAACATAGAAAAGTTGCGAAAAATAATTGGCTTTTAGTATTGTTGGGTCCCATAGTGGGTGAATTTCTTAAATGGTATCAATGGCACCAAAGGTACGCTTTCTGTCTCGCTTTCTGTCTCTTTCTTTCAATTAGTAATTTAGTTTTCTTTTGGATATTATTAGGGCTTTAAACATACTTAACTGTTCTTTTACTTCACTTATGATTTGTCTGTCATATTGTTCTTTTTTTTGTTTGTTTAGGTGTATAAATTCGCACCAAAGTATGATTTAATGACCGACTTCAATGAAGTTCTCAAAGCTATCCTAGATGTGGACCTTGATCATTACAATTTTATCAATTTAATGCATGAGTGTCACAAGTTGTTTGAGATTACGTTTGAGTTTGTATATTTGATTGCTGTAAATGGCATGTACTTGAGGAATGACAATGATTTGTTGGATATGTTTCATTAGTACAAAAAAAGACCAAATTCAGTTTATGAGTTTTGGGATCCTATTGACACAATTAAACTTGAGGCGGTAACTAAAGAAGCTGATAGCAAGGAAAAAGGTAGTAAGAATGATGATGACAATGGTACAAAGGATAATGAAGGTGTTGTTTTTGTAGAGAGAAAAGTTATAGTGAAAGAATGCAGTGTTCAATTGATAGGATTTTCACAAAATGAAGACGAAGTTGAGCATGAGTACCCTAAGGATTCTGCTCCATCAACTAGGAGGAAAATATCTTGTAGCGAGACAATAATGGAAAAAAGGAAGAAGAAGTGTACTTGAAATCTTTTTTGTGGCCCTATAAATGCCCATTTGTGGGTTTTTTCCCCCTTGTGGGGTGATGATAAGTGAAATTTTTGTTATTTGATACTTGTTCTTTGGGATTTATGAACTTTTGCTAATTTGCTGTTTTATGATATTTTTTGTTTTGTTTAATATAAGAATGAAATACATTAAACATAAAAATTTATATGCTAGCATGTGGCATGCAAATTTTGACACAATGTTGCCATGGTCATTCTAATTATTGCACAACACTTTCCATTACCATCTATACCTTAAAAGTGAACAAAATAAGCTAGGACACTAGGGTCCATATGGCCCTACTCTTTGTTAGTTCTTAAATTTGAAATAATTTTTTCATTGAAGCATGCTTTGCTATATGAAAATATCTTGGCATGGGACACACTAATATGTGCCACTATATTGGCATGGGACCTGCTAATGTTTGACACTATGAATTGCAATGCCTAAATTTACTTAAACTATAATATGTTATTTATATAAATAAATATAAAATTATTTTTTAAAATGATAGTTTAGTTATGACTACAACAAACTAAATTAGTTTCGTGCGATTTCATTTTTTTACTAAGTTTTGTTTAATACAATTTTTAATGTTTTAAAAATGTTTACTATACATTTCGTGCAAGTTAAAAGCATCTAAACTCACTTATAATTTCCATAAAAGAAAAACATATTACAGTAGCATAGGGAGTGTATCGGTTAGCAACCTTAGTGCAAAATTCAAATATCCATAAAAAAATAACATATTAGATTGGCATAAGGTTTGTACTGGTTAGTAAACCCAGTACGCACTTAACATGTCCATAAAAAACATGTCATACAAAAAATATCGAACGAGTAATAATATTATCCACCCAAAAACTAAACTAAATAAATGTTATTTTTCTATTGACTTGCCATCTTCATCAACAATTGCAGGCGCAGTAGTTTCTTCTTCAAATTTAGATGCCTTCATGGATGTCATCTTCATCAACAATTGCAAGCTCAATAGCTTCTTCGAATTGAGATGTCTTCATGGATGCCATCTTCATCAACAATTGCAGGCTCAATAGCTTCTTCAAATTGAGATGCCTTCATGGAAAACATCTTTATCAACCGTTGTGATTGCAGCCTCAGATCATTCTTCAATTAAGATGTCTTTTCCATAATTATTTTCCATCACTCTTTCTTTTACATTACCCATGCAAGGATCTTTTGTAGGCTCTCCTTTTCTAATGACATCCCTTCAACAAGAACCATTGCCTCATGAACTGAATCATTATGAGTAGGCGATGAATTTCTAGATTTCTCAAATGTCCTATTCAATTCTTGCATTTCACTGGAAATGACTGCAATTTTTTGATTCATCTCAGCAAGCTACGTGCTAAATAACCTTTCCATCTTCTTTTGTCCTTCAACATAAATGTTAAATTTTTGAAGAATTTCAAAAAGAACATCTTTTCCCGGCAGGTCAGTAGATGAAGTTGGAGGGATAGCCTGCTCTTCTACCCTCTAAGCATTTCCACCAGCTTCATCCACCCCATGACTTTTACAAGCCTCATCCATTGGAGGAGCACCATCACAAAGGGACACAGAGTTGGTAATAGGGTCAATATCCTTCCCAATGCTGCCCTTCTTCAGCTCTACATCGATCGTATGAGGGGCATTAACTTCATCTTCTTTGCCTGAACTTGGAAGTGCACCCACAAACTTCACAATTTCTGTTATGTATGGCCTAATCATAATGCCCCTCCCAATCTCACTCCACTGTATGTCCATCAATCTGGATATCAAGAACAATGAAGTGTTAATTACATCACTTTTCACCATACACCACATGAAGAACAAATCATTCTTTATCCCAACACCAGTTGACAAAGCTCTCCCATTTATTGTCCATGCCATATATCCATGGAGAACTTTAAGATGCAAATTCTTTATTCTTGAAGATTTACCTTAGAGGGTAAGAATCAATTACTGGACTGAGTAATTTGTTTCCAGAAGGTGTGCATCTCAATCTTAAACTCCTTTGTTGGTCAGTAATGAGCAACATTTTGTAATTGAAAACCCTGGCGTAGCTCGTCTATGGTAATTAAATATTCTTTCTTCCTTATTTGAAAAGTCAAATTATCTTTTGCATTACCACTTTCACTGTCACTATTACAACTTACGTCACACGTAGCCAAAAACTCAACAATTAAGTCGACACGCACATCATCAAAAAATTGTGCGAAGAATTGCCACCCAACAATCTTCACTAATCTCTTATAATCCTCTCCCAACTAAATTTCGTCCAAAAATTTCCAATTTATGAACTTACCTGGTTGTATCTCCCCATCAGCAATGTTAAATGCTCTTTCCATTTCATCTTTGGTGTAAAACACTAAATCAAGGGATCCACTAAACGCAGCTTTACTCTTAGTAGAGGGTTTAGATACATTACCAGTTCTAATTTTGGCTTCTTTGATGGAGCCTCTTCACGATGACGTTGCCTAACACCTTCAGATGTTGATGCCCCTATTATTCACTTCTTAGGTGTTGCATTATAAGAATTTGGAATTTCGTCTATTACATTTGCAACATCTACATTCCTTTTAGGGGGCTTGATTCCAAACAAGAGGGGTGGGACCACCCGTAACAACAGTTACCTTTTGTCTTGGTTTTCTGAATGTTGAAGGATTATTGTCCATGGAACTCGGATTACGTTCTTTCGTTACTTTCTAGATGCAGAGGAAGAATGATTTAGGTTTGCGTTAGTTTACTATCTTGCTTTTAATTTCTTGAATGAGGCATGATTACAATGGAAAGGAAGATGTCCTTTCTAGTTGGTGTAACTAAACTGTTGTAACGAAATGACACATCCTATCTAATTGAGCCACGAGCCGTTAAAATTTTATCACTTAGTTTTCTAGCTTATTAATTTTTTTTTTTTTTGAAATTTGTTCCCTCGTGTCAATCTAATATATGCCACTTTATTGACAACTTTTGTTGCATGGTCACTTAAAGCTTCATCGTCGCATTATTTTTAAGCCAAATGTTTGCTATTAAAAAATAACACGGGGAAGAATAAACCATCGCATTTAAGCCTAACGTCTCGTAATTCAAAACGTCAAGGGGAGGTTAATAATAGTTGATATGATGGCCACTGATAAATGAGAAGTCACTGTATAATGCACTTCTAATTTCAATATGCGTTAATAATTATTGAGAACAACTATTAAAATATTTTATTTTATTTTATTTTATGATCTTTGGTCGTTTTCACTATCAATATAAGACTTAGTGATTTTATAATGAAAGATACTGAACACATTTTAATATATTTATTATTTTTAATTTTTAAAATTTTATATTTATTGGTTCAATTTGTTTTGATTAATTTAATGTAAATTTTAAAATTTTCATTTTTGACTTTATTTATAGTCATTTAACAAATTAATCATATTTTTAATCATTCTAGTTATAAAATTTAATTATTTTTCCTTTTATCGCAATAGTTAGTTATCCTATTGCAATATATTTTTTAGAAATTATATTATCATTTTTATAACTAACTTAATTTGTTTATTATTATTCGATTACAATTGTAATAATAATAAATTAAAAACACCATGACAACAACAGAGCATATGTATATATTTGTATATTATTTATTTATTTATTTTGGCTAAGTTAGCCTTCAATTTAGTAGGATCATATATACATTAAAAATTAAATTTTATTGGGTCACATTCAAATTATAAGTAGGGGTTCATAAACTATAACGATTTTGCTATAATTTTGTTTTATAAAGTTGAGTGGGTCTGTTGTCACAATTCATCACTATCTTGGTCTGCCACATCATAGATTCATCGCTGCTTTACGGTTTACACTATATATAACTCGACATGAAGCCTTTTGGGTTATTTCACACGCTTCATACAAGAATACTCATTCACAGTATCTACATCCATATCAATACTTCTTCCAAAGAGAAATGGCGAATACATTCCATGTGCTGATAGATGAAGATGTCTATTTGTTTCAGGCAATGTTAAATGTGTTTCATGTGTTGATATATTACTTGCATGCATTTTGTTATGGTTGATATATACTGTTGTAATCAGAGCATGGTTTTATTTTGCGTTGTCATCTTTCATGTATATAAATTCCATCCCTTCTAGATTTTTAATGGAAAGCATGAATAAGAATCAAGCAACATTCACTTTGACATTGCCTACAAACAACGAGTGGTAGGTTTTGTTGTACAAGGGAATGAATCTGCATTTATCATTAATGGTATATGGGGGATGATACTATTTTCAAGATATTGTTAAGAGACACCATGGTGTTCAATTTCTTATCTCCTTTTTCATTTCAAAGTACTTGTGATGCGTTCTAATGGAAGCGAGATATAATATAATATATATATATATAATATATTTGAACATAAATAACTCATATATAATATAAAAATTCACAATATAAATGTAATGTCTTATATGTTATATGTATAATACATATTTATAATTTAGATATTTTAATTACCTTTTAGTTATTTTTTGATTCGTTTCAATATATCCAGAAATCATACTCTCCTTAGTTTGAGTTTATTGTCAGACAAGTTTTAACTTCAACCAATCAACTATTAATGAATTTAATTCACTGCTATCGGTACATTAGTTGGCATGTGGTAGTTCCTTGTCCTTATTGATAATACAAGAGCTTGCCACGTCTTTATTTTCATATTGCTGGAATTGCCAATAACATCTGTTTTATAGAACTTCTAGAAGGCTTCACACGTTTTTATTAAGACCATATAAATTGATGTTACGCCACGCAAAGACATTAATCGACGTCGACATAATATATATATATATATATATATATATATTAAAACATAAAAACATTAACTTCCAAATTTTTAGATAATAAATAACATTTTTATCCTCAAATCACTTTAACATAAAAAGATGGCAACCAAAAAAAAAAAAAAACTCCACATTATCCCAAATCATTAAAAACCTTATAACAAAGAAAATTAAAAAAAAATCTTTTAATAGCTAAATTTTCTTTTTCTTTTCCAAATCTCTTTATAGTTTGTTTGAAAAAAAAGAAAGAGTTTAGTGTATGTCTCCATAGAAATCTTTGATGATGCTACATTATCAAATGATTCAGTGACTATACTATTATATATGCGGTGGCAGTGTCATAAAGAATTCTAGGAGTGACATATAATTGATGAATCCGATGCCAAGCAATTAACCCTTTTTTTCACAAACTAGAAAGCGATTAAAATCTTTTTTCTTCTAAGACTATTTATTAAATTTTCTTTGTATGTAATTTTCTAAATATAAGAGATAATATGGATTTATGACATTTTTTTTAAAAAAATTCAAATAAAAGCTTAAATTTAATTTTAGGGTTTCTGGAGAGAGTCTCTTCTTTCTTTCTAGAAAATTTTTAACCTTTTCTCTTATTTGAATATTTTTCTTTTTTTTTAATGGCCCCTCTTTCAGGTTGACATTGGTTCTCTTCTCTTTTTTTCTCCCATTTTTATTTATGTTTTAATAAAATTAGATCTATTTTTTTAAAAAAAATTTTATTCTTAAATCTACATTCTTTATCCTTTTGCAGTAGTTTTTTGATATTATTATTATTATTATTATTATTATTATTATTATTATTATTATTATTATTATTATTATTATTGTTTGCTATCTCTATCTCTTTTACGTAAATTTATTTTATTTGTATTATTTCGTGACTTGATTTATAATTCATAGTAAAATATTAAGTGCAAAATTTATTTTTGATTATGAATTTATATCTGTTGAAGTATCGAATTTGATCAAATCCTTCAAGTAGAGATCAATGCTCTTATTCTCGTTATTTATGGATTATCTTGAAATTTCCTTTATGAAACTACAAAAATATGGAATCTAATATCTTAATATTGTACTATTTTCTTGATTAATGAAAGTTATCATTTGTTTTTAAAAAATCAAATGGTTTAAAGATAAAATATTTTTTGCTCAAAATTTTGGAGATTATTTTTTTTAGAAAAATGGATATATTAAACTAAAAATAATATAATTATGTTGAATTAGGTAACTATTTAATTATAGAAAACAAAAGGTCCATACATTGAATTTTTATCATAAAGATATCCTTGTCAAGAAGTCTCTCCACACGGCCATAACATTAATTTTTGATAGTGATAAGACGAATTTTGTCGTATCCAATTCTAGAAGCTTAATATTTATACATACCCTTCATCAATTTTGGGATTGGCTTTCAGCAAATTACTTTGTCCAACTTGGAATTTCGTAAATAATGGAAAAACTGAACAATATTTGAAAACAAATGTTGAATTCAATAATTAAAATTGTTTCCATAAATTGCAAATAACGTACTGAAAAATAACTAAATAACGAACTTATTAGCTTTATCAAGTCTTGCTAATTATGATGTTTACCAATAATGGATTGATAAAATTAACATATTTATGTATAGTGATTTTAAGTATTTTAAATTGACGGGTGAAAATTTGTTAGATGTATCTATGTATATATAAGTTTAATATCATATATTGAAATTCTATACATCTTTTATTTTTCAATAGAAAAGAATAAATTTTATTAAAAATATAAAAATTCAGAAAAAAGTTAATGCAATAAAATTAATTAAGCCATGTCAGCAAATGATCTAAATCGCAATGTTAAGTGAAAAAATCTGTGCAATAAAATTAATTAACAAAAAAGATTCTATTTAAAAAAAAAAAAAAAAGAAAGAAAAAGGTCAGATCATAAAAGTAAAATTTCCAGGTCCACCTATCGCTCACATTGCGTGCCACTTGGCAAGTTGACCAGTGGCTATATTGTATTTTTCTAAACATACAATACAATTCTGTTTAATTAATGACTAAACTAATAGATCGAATGCACTCATTAACAAGTTTAAGTTTGACCCAAATAAGTACGTATAAATGCTACCTGGAGTTTAACACTAGTTTAAATATTCAAACATTGAAAGCCACAAAGATTATATATATATATATATATATATATATATATATATATATATATATATATATATACACACACACACAGTGTCTGTTTTCTTGCTCAAAACATGAATATTTGCAGATTCTGCAATGGTTTTGGTCTGCCACATGCATAGAAATACCAATTATAGAATGTTAGATAGCTAAGATTCATTATAACACATTGGATGTTCCTGAATTTGAGGTCTTAAAATGCATTCGTTTTTACTTCACCTATACCAGCATTTGTTTTGTTTGGTAGTTCTAGAATAGGCATAGTCACCACTACTCTTGACAAGTCCAATTTTGTAAAGGGGGCTTACCAATGTGGACAATGCCAATCACCAATGTGAACGTTTTCCATAGCGTGTTGTAAATATGTGTTTTTGTAAAAGGCTTTTTAGCGGAATTTCAACTCAAAACTTTATGAATTTATAAATAAAGAAAAACTCATTTCCGGACTTTTAGACTTTTTGCAATTTTTAAATTTAACCCTTCAACTTATAAATATTATAATTAAACTCTTCAACCCTTAAAATTTATGTCACAAATACCTTTACGAACAAAATCATTAATAAGTTAACAGAGATGACACATCATCATATTATAATATTATTATTAGTGAAGTGTCATCCTAGGTGTAATATTATATTATTAACATAAATTAAGCAATAACTATATTAAAATATAACTTTTCCTTATTTGAACAAAAGCTCATTGAAGCAAGTAAGAGCAAATCAAAGAAGCTAAGAGCAAATGGTGATTACTTCTTCACCAAGTCGTGTGATGCAATCATAAGTCTCAGTTGCACGAAGTGGTACAGAGTCATAAACATCAAGTAGTTGTAGAAGAAGAATCCCAACCCCATAAGGAACTGATGAAAATGATGAAACTTTTGATTGTTTTTGTGGAAAACCTACACGTCTGATTATGTCGAAGACGGTGAAAAATCCTAGAAGGTGGTTTTATGGGTGTGCACATCCACAGGTAAGGAAATATAACTTTGGGTTATTACTTGTTGATATTTCAGTAATGGTAATGGTATTAGCATGGAAGATTTTGTAGGCTTTCTTTTTTTTTTTTTTTTTTTGGTACGATGAAAGATTCACTAAGAAGCTCTAATGCTAGAAAGACTTGCAAGGATAGTGAGTGAGAATGAAATGCCAGAAGCCATGGATGTTTGTAAAATGAACAGAGATGTAGATGTTGTAATTGAGGTGTTGAAGTTAGATAATGCATCTTTGAATGCAAAAGTTCTAGAATTGAGCAAGAAAAGTGAAGCAATGAGAAAAAAAAATAAAAAGACCCAATAAAAGTGAAGAAATGAAAAAAATAAAAATACTTCCATTTGATGGTGTTGGTTGTTGTGCTAATGAATGTAATTATGAATGTAATACTGAAATGGTGATTTGTATGGACTAAAATGCTTAGTTATAGTGTGTTGTTTTATTTAATAAATTGAATAAGTTTAATTTCACTCACCCCTTAATTTCTTTCATCAACTTGAAATACTTAATACATAATTAATCTCCATGAACAAAGTTTGGAGTAGAGAGAAATAACAAAAAGCTAATTCATCAATCTTTGCTTACACCAGTAGCAAAAAGCTACAAATTCTACATAAAATTTACACCATTTGTGTTATAACTTTTGTTAAATATCACCTAAGATCTATTTAATATTTGTGCCACTTTTGCAACAAATTCATAAATCCATGTGGTAAAAAAAACATTCAATACAATATACACCTATGCCAAAAAGCATTCAATACAACATACAACTTCCAATATTTAATAAACTTAACATCAAAAGCAATTTCAATAACGCATTGATAGAGAAATATAACTTCCATTATAATGATTTATATAAATAGTAACTTACATCAGTGTTTTAAACTTAAGGGTTATATACACTCTTAAAAATGAACAACTAGTTCTACTTACAAAAAGAACTATTCTAATCCATGTAGCAAAAAACTAGTAATGCTAATTACAAAATGTACAAAGCACTATAAAATTCAAATGGCTTTAACAATTTCCTATACATTTATCGGATCATAAAATATTAATTGATGTTGGCTATATCAATGAACAAAAAACTTCAAAATATCCGCAACTATCAACAAATAACTCCTACTGCTACTGAGTTTGGTGTTTTGTTAGCCCCTTCTCTTTGCCAATCCTCTTTGCCTTTCCTTTCCATGGTGTTTATAGGTTCATATAAAAGGTAATTTGTTAGCAATAAAGCCATCATTTACAATTCAACATTAAAATGTATATGTAATAACTTGTTTCTCGCATGTAGCTTAGATGGACTTATCCTCAAATTAGTCCATAAACCATGAGTAGTTGTAAAGTGTTTGTGTGTAGATGCTTAGCTTGACTGAGATGCACTTTACTATTGATATGCTTTGAATTATGAGTAGAAATTCTGAGAGGAGGTTTTAGGATCAGGATGAGTTATCTTTGATGCCATGGTCTTTTGTCTTTTTGCAGGCCTTAAAGATTGATCTGTTTGGTTTTTTATAATAAAGAATAATAAACAAAAGCTCATACAAAATATCAATATAATCAATATAATGCCTAAAATTAAAACATGGTTTACCTTTGTCTTAGGAGGACATCTTCTGTTATTGTGACCATTTTGTTTGCATAGTTTACATGTCATTATCCTATTCTTTCTTAAAAGCTTTCTAACTTTCTTCACTTCATCTTTGTCTTTCCTTTTATTTTTCTTTGGCCTTCTAGGTGTTAGCCTCTATGGTAGTGGTTCAATTGCCTCTTTGTCAGTCTCTCCCCAAACCCTTTTACCCTTCACAAGTTGCATACAAAAATTGTATGTGTTTAAGTAAGTCTGCTTCTTATACCAAAGCGTAACATATTTCTCAATGTCCTTATGTGCATTATATATTGCATATATAGTACGCTGGCAAAGAATACTAGTCAAATCCCATTCTTGATATGTACAAGTTCCCTTGTCCAACTTCACCACATACTTATCCTTAAGGTAAAAAAGACTTGTAACTTCATAGCCCTTAATTTTGTTAAAAGCCATATACAAATTGTAGGACTTTATTTTATTTTTTTAAACCTTTTCCATTACTTTGGGTGACACATTAGAAATCTAAGTTTTTGTAAATCTCTTCTTTTTTATAATCCTTTCCAATCACTTTTACTCTTATTTCTTCCAACATAGTGATGATTGACTTGCATCTTGCTTTAAGTATCCACCCATTGAAAGTTTCACTTAGGTTGTTCTTAATCACATCACACTTAATATTGGTATTAAAGAAAGCTTTACACCAACAACTCACACTATAATGAACAATTGTTTCAACAATCCCTGTACTAAGCTTACCCAACTCCTTAAAATTCTCTTTCAATTTTTCAAGGTAAGTTGACCTTGCACACTTCCAAGATGCAACTTTTCTTTCTTCAACCTTTCTATGTTTTTACCAGTTTGCATAAATGTGCTTAGCACACATCGTGTGCTCCACCTCAGCTATGTGCTCTTGTATTGCATTATTAAGTCCCTACACCCAATAATTAACATATAACAATTAAATAATTATATCTAAATTATATAACATTGTAAGTGAATGAGTGTATGTGTTCATATATTTTACATATCAGAAATGATTATGTATCATCTTCTATCCTCAAATGGTAGGCCATATTTAAGGCACTTTAGAAACAGGCCCATTTTTTTTTTGGTTTTCCACATCAATAACACTTTAAGCTAAAGGGAACATCTGATTGTTTCCATCCCTACCTATAGCATATAGTAACTGCCCTTTGCAAATCCCCTTTAAAAAACACCTATTTAGGCCTAGTATAAGTCTATGTCCGACTAGCCACCCTTTCTTTAAAGCATCAAACAAACATAAAACTTCCTAAATTTTATTTTCTCTTCAAGACTGTTATGGTCATCTTTTGTTGCCTTTACAACATAAATGGTTCTAGGATTTCTTTTTTTTTTTTTTTTATCTCCTTTACATAGTTACACAACCTAGCATGATCAGCTATATAGTCCCCTTTCACTTCTTATATCACCTTGTTCTTAGTCTTGTTACACACACAAGTGCTCACATTCAACCCTAATTCTGTTTTGCATAATTGTTTCAACAATTTCAGCTCCATGTCAGGTTGTGTCACTATCCTATATTTGAAGTACTTAGATAAAAACTTGTTATTGGCACACATATTTTTATTAATCTTGAAGCATTTGTGACATGGATTGTAGGTCTTCATAATTAATGTATTATCATTTCTGTCTTTACTCACCAAGAGAACCTATGGACAACCACTCACACATTTTACCCTCACCCTGTTAGGCTCATTTTTTGACATATTAAATCTTTAAACCCTTCATAATAGTATATTTAACAATAACATTCCTAACTTCTTCAACATTTACAAAGCTCATACCTAAACAAAACACTAGAATTTTAGCTTTTGCTTCAAATTTAATCCTAGACCTAAGTCTTCTAGCAATACCTTTTCCATTCCATCATCATCACTCTCACTATAATAATTACCTATGTTAGAGTTGTTTATAGTAATCATTTTGGTTTCCATCTTCTTTTTCCTTAACTATTTCCTCCTCATCATCTACTTTATCAGTATCTTTTAGGGGTGAGCAATTAGTCGATTCGGTTGATTTTGAAGATATTCTTGAATCGAACCAAATAAACCGAATTAGCTGAGATATAAACCGAACTGTATTGAAAATTTGTAAAAATTAAAATTAATCGAATTGAAAAAATCGACATAATATCTATATAAATTGATCTAAACTGGTATCTTATAAAACCCATATAAACTGAATTGAACAATTCAAAAATTCATACAAACCGAAATAAAACTGAAAATTTTATATAGTATTCATCATATAAAATAGAAAACACTTTAATTATTGGTTCCAAACATTATTAAGCAAGAATGTGTTAATTATAATCTATATATAATAAAAAGAATTTGTTGTCGATTAGTGTCCTAAATTCCATATTGCATAATAAACATATATTAAGTTTCAAATTCTAAATTAAGTTTCAAATACCACCAATCTTCATCATATTAGTCATTAATTAAAAGAATCCTCTAACAAAATCACAAATTCAACTAAATTGAATAAATAACAAGTAAAAGATTATTAAATTTTGGATTATATTCTAATTGAGGTTCCAAATTACAGAATAGAGTTTCAGAAACTAAACAAATCTTCATCATATCACAATTTATTTAAAAAATCTTCTAACACAAATCATAAATTCAATTTATTTGAACAAATGGCAAGTGATAAAGGTGAAGAGACACCTAAGTCTTACCTTGTGATGCCAATGACAAGTGATTCTGTTCACTCGAAAATGTCGAGATCAATTCTGATATAACAACATGACTTGACATATGAAAGATACAACCAACGTAAGGAGAGATAATGAATAAGTGAGGGTAGAGACTATAACGTTAGTTCACCGAGAGAGAGAGAGAGAGAGAGAGAGAGAGAAGCAATTGGATAATTGGGTTAAATGGAAAAAAGTGAGGGTAGGGGGTGAGAGAGCAAAGAGTAGTGTTGGCTGGAATGGAAGGAGAGAAACACAGACAAAAGAAAGGGGGTATATTTTTAGGGTTATCATTAATTTATTAAATGGTGCGTTTTTGGATTCAATTTATTTAGTTTAGTCGATTTTGAAGTGTATAAAATTGAATCAACTGAAAATCAAAATTTTAACCTTTTCATAAACTGAACCGAACGAACAAGCTATAGAAACCAAATTGAAAAAATAAAACAGAATCGATTGGGTATTTTTTTTTTTTATATATATAATTTTGCCCTAGTATCCTTAGCTATTTCATCTTCCTCACCTACATGAATTTCATTTACATCCCAGTTCTCCTTACCTAAATCCTTAGCACCAATCTTTATTTGCACATTTTTGCTTTTAAACTCTCTGACATTTTGTCTAGCCTCTCTCAACTCTTCATCTTCATCCTCACTTCCATTTTCTACAGGTACCTTAACCTCAACCTCTCTCCTATTATCAACAACATTATCTTCTTCATCATTATTGTCCTTATCTAATAAGTGACTTAAATTAACATTTGTTTCAATAGCTATATCCTTAGCATGTACCTTAGTTTGTAACTCATTTTATAACTCATAATTGCCATCCCTTTTTTTACTTATTTCATGTCCCTTACTTATTATTTCCATAAAAAGGTTGATTGCTTTGTGACCCACCAATAACAGTGCCTTCACCCTCATCATACATTATATGATCAACATAAAACTCTAATGTGTCCCCTGTTTTCAGTTTGTTACATATTTCCATTACTTCAAAATTTGTACTAATGCAATCAAATTCATCACTCTCTTTATTTTTAAAATATAACCTAGCTATTTTGTTATAGTTCAAGTCCTCTTTCACATGTCATTAATGTTGTAAAGGACAATAAGTCTACATCAAAACATTTTTTCACTAACTTATGCTTCCCATTAATATAATCCCAATTCACTCTAGAGTATCCTCTCACAAAACCAAATTTCCCCTTATGGTGAAATAATAAATTAACATCAACATGCCCATGTTGCAATAGAGAAAAAAAATAACACACTTAGGCATTATTAATTTAAAATTGAACACAACTAAACATACTTAAAACAACTTTTTATACAAATCATGTAATACAATATAAAATGTTTGATTTTTAAGCACAAAACAATAAATACAACTAGAATACTATATGGACCAATGGAACCAATTGGGACCACTAACTTTAACTCTATTATGGCGATAACATTTTTTCTATATGGGACCACTAACTCTAAATTCAAGATAGCATATTTTAAAGAAGATGATATAATACCCAAACAAAAAATTAAAGAAACATACATGCTCAATGCTCACAACATCAAAAAAATAAATCCCTTTTTCACTTTTCCAACCTTCTAAGCACTTTTGTCCATAGTGTTAGAAAACATAATCATTTATTCTTTAATGTGCAATAGCAACATTAACAATAACACGGATGAGCTTCTACATTACCTCTAAATGAGAAAAAGTCATGGATGAGGGTGATATTTTGAGAGAAGAGTTTAAAATTTATTGAAAGAGAATGAGTTTTTTTCTATTTATTTTATTTAGGTTAAACCGACTACTATTTCTGATATGTCTACTTTAGTATTCAAAAATTCATGATGAGCTAATAAATTTCGCAGAAAATAATGCGTGTAACTCACAGTTGACGGTTCTGTTAGTAAAGGCATTCATGACACAAATTCGAAGAGTTAAAGGGTTTAATTATAGTATTTATAAGTTGAAGGGCTAAACTTAAAAAATGTGAAAAGTATAGGAGTCCAGGGATGGGTTTTTTCTATAAATAATGCATAAATCATAAAAATAAAAGCTCATTGATGTTTTATATTTGTTATTGATAGTAAGTTTGATGACCACTTTAATGCCTAAACTATTGATAGCAGATCTAATTAAGAACAAAATTAACAGTAAGATTATTTTAAGACATAACTCTTATTTTTAGTAATTAAGGACAAAATTAAGAGGTGATGAATGACAAACTGAACAAGCTAATGACCTTGTTAAAGATGCCATTTTCAAACTATGCTTCCCTCAATCATGAAGTGTCTTATAAATTAAGAATTTCAAAGTGTGAATTTGTGGATTTTTTTCTCCTTCTAATGTGACTATTTTGATTTACTAGGTAATCTTCTCTCTCTCCAAAGCATGATGTTTATGTTCAAAATTCAACTGAGTTTTATCCTTATAAAATAGGAGGTATATTCTAAAATAATTTTAAATTTAATTTTGTTCTTAATTGAACCTTTGTTGATAGTTTAAGGACCAAATTAAGTTTTAAGCCTTAATAGTATTAGATTTTGTGATTCTACTGGTGTCTTGTTGTCAATATAAAATCCATTTCTTTAATACTAAAAATAAAAATTTATCATCATTTACATATTATGTTTCAAGGAAAGATTAAATCTTAAAACAAGTGCAAATTATAATATAGTTCTTTGATATTAACTATTTTTTTTAAGTTTAAAAGCCATCGAGGGTTTTTATCTTTGAAACTAGACATATACAAGGCATATGATAGGGTAAAGTGTTTTTCTTTTTTTAAACTAATCATGGAAAATATGGGTTTTAGTACTTCATGGATTTCTTTGATCATGGTCTGTGTGTCTATAATTTCCTACTCATTTAATATTAATTGTTCAACTGTAGGCAATGTTGTGCCCTCCTATGGTTTATGTCAGGATGAACCTCTTTTTCCATGCTTGTTTCTTTTATGCTCGTAGGGTTTATTCTCAATTCTGTATACTGCAATTGAGCAGAAAGAGGTTTGTAGAGTCAAAATTGCTTGAAGCTATCCAATTGTCTTGCATCTTTGTTTTTTTTTTGTTTTTTTTTTTGCAAATGATGACTTAATTTTTGCCTAGGCATCGATGAGGGAGTGTCTCCATCTGAAGCATTGCCTAACTCTGTACAAAATGGCATCTGATCAATAGATCAATTATGATAAGATAGTTTTGTCTTTCAGCCTTAACACTACAAAAGTTATAGATAGGTTATATATAGGTTATTTGTGGAATTTTTAGCATTCAAACGTTTAATGGTCACAAAATTTATCTTGATCTCCCAACTCTTTCCTTACGTAATAAAAGGATTCAGTTTGGGTATATGAGAGCTAGAGTGGTGAAAAGGCTAAAGGGTTGGAGTTTAAAACATTTTTCTATGAGGGGCAAGGAGTGCCTAATCAAATTAGTAATTCAGGCTTTACCAGCGTATGTTATGTCATGCTTCAAAATTCCATTTGTTATAATTGATGATATGGAACGACTTTGTGCTAATTTTTAGTGGGGGTATAGTGAAGATAGGAATCAAACGCATTAACAATCTTAGGAGAAGTTGTGTTGCCCTAAGTGATTGGGTGGCATGGGCTTCCGCAACTTCAAGCTCTTTAATCAGGCTATATTAGTAAAACAATCATAACGATTATTGACTAGACCAAATTCTTTTATGGCTCTGATCTTGACGGTGAAGTATTTTACTAATGATGACTTTTTGTTAGCAAGATTAAGGTCCTCCCCTTCCTACATTTGGTGTAGTATTATTTAGGGGAGGGAGTCATTGCAATAAGGGCTTCGATAGAGTGTGGGTGATGGTCAATTTGTTCGAGTTTATGGTGATTCGTGGCTTTCTAGTGCTTTCTCTTTCAAAGTTATTTCCCCTATGAAACGATATCCAAATGCTTAAATAATTAAGCTTTTAATAAAAACTAGGGTTTGGAATGAACTGAATAACTTTCTTTCATTTGAGGCTGATAAGATTTTGCACCTTTCGTGGCCTATATTTCATTGTGTGGATAGGATCTATTGGCATTTTGATAGACAAGGTTATTTTTTTATTAAAGTTAGCTTATGTAGTTTAGTTTATTGTCTGCTGATATGGAGGCATCCTCACCATCGTTTGTGTAACAAAAAAGGTGCAAGTTTGTTTGGGCATTATCTATCCCTCCCAACGTTCATATCTTTGTTTGGTGAGCCTGTCAAAATTTGCTTCCTACAGGTGCAAATCTAGTTGCCTGTCATGTCCCAAGTTAACCCATTATTTGTGATGTGGTTTTGGTGTCGACTCAACTTTACATTCTCTGTTCCATTATCCCTTTGCTTGTAAAGTATGGAAACACAACTAATTTGATGATTTGTTGTCAAGATTTAGTACTGATTATGCCTTAGAAACTTTTATGGCCATGAAGGCTAATTTAGGTAGTCAAGAATTTGAGGTGGTATGCATGTGTTGCTGGCTAGTCTAGAACATGAAAAATGTGGCTTTGCATGAAGATACAAATGTGGATACAAAATCTTTACTTGAAAAGGTTGTTAACATGCATGAGCAGTTTAATGTGGCTACTCAGTTGTCAGCACTTCAACAACCATGGGATCTCGCCAATTGATTTGGTCATGTCTACGGGTAGGTTTTTTAAAGCTCAATGTTAACGGTTCGTTTAAGGAAGGTAGTTTGGTTACAAGAGTTAAAGCAATAATTTGAGACGAGTTTGGTAATTGTTTAGCTTCAAAGGCTTCATCTATCAAACCTTGCTCTTCTTCTCTTATGGCAGAGCTATTTGCTCTAATGGAGGATTTATCTTTTACTATGGAATGTGGTTTTAGGAATATTATTATGGAATCAGATTTATGCAAGGCAATTTAATTCGTTAATGGTGTGGACGTGTTGTCTAATTTAGGAAGCATTATTCTTGGCATTCTTTGTTTGGCTCAGCGATGTGATGTTTGTCACTTTGAGGAGATTTCTCGTAAGGCCAATATAGTTGCAGATGGTTTGGTTAAGTATGACCTTGCTAATGACTGTGATTTGGCTTGGTTGGAGGATAAAGGATGGCAGTAGCTTCATGACCTTCTCTATTTTTATTGTACTTTTTTTTTAATTCTAGTTGCTTGGCTGCTCATGATGTATTTGGAGTACTCTTTTTCCTTTAAAGGGTTTTTTTTTTTTTTTTTGTGGTTGTATCTTTGAAGGTTTTTTAATGAGGCTTCTCAATTTTATCCAAATAATTAAGTAATTCTACTTTCTCAAAAAGTGTGAAAGCCATCGAGCTTTAGTTAGGTAAGAAAATATACATGGAAAATATTTTGCTGCTTCCGATTGCATTAAATCAGATCGTTGGATGAGTAATATGTATAAAATAATTAACACATATTATTCTTTCATTACTTACGTGTAAAATATTTAGAGTACTTATCATACCTCCAATAACTTAGTGCAATACTTTGAGTGTAAAATATAATTAATATATGTGCATGAGTAGTGCTATATATAAGGTATTAGTATTTATTGATTTGGAATTCAATTTGAGATTATAGGTATCTTTTTATGTTAAAAGTTCCTTTTTTATTATTATTATTATAATGAATGGAAGCAAAACCTTAAATTAAATAATACATCTATGTAATAATTAAGAGAGAGCATCTTCAGGAGGTTTATTAAAATAATGTTGTCCTAAAGAGAGTTTATACATATTCTAGAAAATTTTTAATTGTTTATAACTATATATAATTTATTTTCTTTATATATATAAATATAAAATTAATAAATTCACATATTTAATTATTTTAATCATCCAATGCATCTTCAGGAAAAAAAAAAAAAAAAACTAGTAGTATAAATGTTTACAATGCACCACCTACTTCCAAAAAAACCGTATCAATTGTTAAATTTCTCCGCATATGTACACATTTAATTACTTATCCAATCTGTTTCCCTGACAACCTCTGTTTTTCAAATCATGCCAATTTCTCAGCATTTGCACACATTTAATTACTTCTCCAATCTGTTTCTATCACAACCTCTCGTTGCAAATCATTTTTTTTTTTTTTTGAAGGCCAAAATATAAACTTTACATTTTTAATGAATAAACTTCGATAACATTTGAGTTCGCAATCCATTGCTGTAGAAATGATTTGAGTCGAAGGTCAAGCTTGGCCTACTTAGCAAAATCATGTGCTGTGTTTGAAGTCTTCTTTCTCACCTTCTTTCTCACCAACTTGGTATGACACCTAAAGAAGCCTTGACCACATCTGCATTGCTGCTCTTGCACCCCAAAATCCTAATCAACTTCCACCAATCTCTTTCCTTCTTCCCACTTCTATCAGCCATCATCGCCGGACTCTTCATGCTTCGCCTCCTCTTGCTATCACTTAGCCTGCGTTGCCTAGTCTTGATATCATTCAGCCCCATCTCCATAGAATTTCTTCCCGCTCCAAATGCAAACAAATACCATCTCGTCTTGGTGGGACTCGCTAGTAATGATACTTTGTTCATGGGAATATCATACCCTTCACTCTCCGGTGTCCATGGTACCTCTGTCCTAGAAGTTCTATAACTCTTATCTCGCTGCATCTTCAACGGAGTATTGGTGCTTCTCGATCTATTGAATGAAGGTGGTTTCCATGGGATGATGCTGCTCTTGTTGGGGTCTTTTGGTCCATTATTGGCGTAGGATAAGTTGTGTCTTTGCTCAGTTTCTTTTTCTCCTTTATATGGAATTAGTTTTCCACAAAAGATGATGTTATCTTGAGGACAAGAAGATTTAGTAGTGAAGTCTTGGCTAAAGAATTCGAATATATCTTGATCAAAAGAGGAGCTTTGATATTCTTTGGAGAAGTCATCACCCCAATCTGAGGCATTATCGCTGCTCAATGCAAGATCACAAAGAGAAAGCGTATCTTCTTCTTCTTCTTCATCCTCATAGAATTCTTGCAAGTTATAGTTTTCTTTCCCTGGCTTGAGCTTGCACTGTCTTGCATCCATTAATGGTGGGATATGTACGAGGGAAGTACAGTGAAGGATTAAGGAACAAGAGAGGGAATGAAGAAAAGATCAATGTAGTTTTGTTGTAGTTTGATGAGAAAGAGGAGTTAAGAAGTAACTTATATATATAAGGATCTTATTAATGAATTGGCAATGAAGGTTGAGGCTCCTAGCGGAGAAAGGGAATATAATTATAAAAAGGAAAGTAGAGAGGATGATGATACTCTTTTAGCCTTCTAGATGTGCAGGCGGTCATAGGATTGATAAATAACAAAAGGGTCTTTAAGTTTAGCTTTTCTAGATGGATTTTTGAAGCTTCATTGCTTCTTCTTTAAAATTAGATATATTCGTTTTCATGTCACTGTGTTCTAATGGGTCAGTATTTTTGAAAGTTTGTTAGGTTGCAACGTTTGTCTCCCAATTACTTGTCTATATTTCGAGGGTCTAATTAGGTTGATGGGATTTTCATTTTGCATGGGACTCATTGTGGTCCCACTTTGGATCACATAATTGACTTCTGGGAGCGTACAAGTAGAATAGTATAATCCATGTCGGACTTTTTATTTAAGTAACTAATTTTGTAAATCAAAGGCTTAACAAGTCAGTAATGATAAGAAGGTTCCCAAGATTTTTTTTTATTTATTACACTAGTATTAGTATAATCAAATAACTTGCGACTCAAGATTTTTTTTTTTTTTAAGTATTGAAAAAAATTGATATTGATGAGATTTAATTTCTAATATTGCAACTAGGGGCAACAAAGTTCACTCATACTTATTTATCCACTCTTTAAAAAGGGTATGAATAATAAATGTGTACGTTATATTTTAAACGGATAGTAAATAAGTTTTACCCATTTAACCTTATTAATATATGGATGGATATGAATTAGAAAAGAATACTCATTTATTTAATACTTGTTTTCTTACTGTATCATTATATAGTTTTATAAAATAGAAACAAACATATATTTGACTACATTATATTATATTATATGTGTTGTATTCAAATTATATGGAAAAATCATTTCAAAATGCATCAAACAAATGTCTTAGCAAAGGATAAGTGAAAAATGAATAATAAATTATTTGATATAAGAGTTATTTTTTAATTACTTAAATCCCAAATTATATAGCCTTAAAAATAAGAAAATTTTAATTAAAATTTAATTGCAGTAGAAACCTCTTTTTTAAAAAAAAAAAATTATAAAAGGCCGTCAAAGCACTGATGTTACAATTAATTTTTACAATAATAATATAATAATAATAAGAAGAAGAAGAAGAATTAGTAAAGATACAAGAAATTGACACTTCAAAACCAAATTATGTTTAAACAGTAAAGAAGAGGCCTCTCTTCTCTCCTGCACATGTCATCAATAGCACTTGCAAAATTAACATATTTAAATAAACAAATAAGACCAAGATAGTCCAATTAATTTGTGTATCTATTATTTGGTTTTTAGGTTTTGGTGAAATTTTTCCCTCTATTTTTATAATTTAGATAAATTGTATTATGTGCAAAATTATAATAGGACGGACAACAATTCCACCATTTCCAACTATAACCCAATAATATATATATATATATATATATATATATATATATATATATAATGCAAAAGTATGATGGAAATCTTTTTTAAAAAAATTGATACTAATTTCAGAATTTTAATTCTATATTTAAAATTGAAGTGCGATCACATGGTAGGAAAAAAAACATTTATCGGCCACAATTTAAATGCTTTAATTTTGTTCTTGTTTCATATAGAAGATTAAAAATAATAAAAACAAGGTTATAAAAGAATTTTTTTTGCTAATGAATTCTTCGATTTTACAATGAAATAAAAATTATTTTTTCATTTCCAAAAAAAGATTATCTTTTTATAATTTCAGGCCCTTAATAACAAAATTAATATTATTTTTGTACTAAAAATTGAATTTATTTATACTTCAATTAAAATAAAAATTTTAATTCAATTAATTTTAAGTAATTAAAGTTTTAATTAGGTAAATGGGTGGGTATGAGTCAAATATGATTAAGTGACTATGAGTATCCATATAAATATTAAATGAATCATAAATGAGTAAAAAAAAGTTTTCTATCACCCTATCTATTTTGATCCTACGCATATCCACATGAATTTATCCATTTACCACACCAATAATTGCAAGTTATAAATGAAAACACGATTTTAAGTTATTATATCTATTTCATACACCAAAAAAAAAAAAAAGCATCTGCTAAAAGACCTGACTTCCAAAACGAAGGGAAAAAAAATTTCCAAAAAGCATTTACCGTCAAACAGACAATGTAGTTTCTTCATGCAATCAACTAATTGATGGATTAATTCACTGCTATTGTTACACTAGCTAGCTTGTGGTAATTCGTCGTCACTATGAAGCGTTGTTATTTTTACATTGGTCCCAAATCAAAGAAAATTATAATTAACAATGGGCTTTGTACTATAGAACGTCTAGAAGGCTTCATTTGTTTTCATTAAGGCCATACAAATTGATGTTATGCCGCGGAAAGATATTAATCAACAAGCATAACCAAATTCACGATTAAATTCGTCATATAATTCGACATATTTTTTTTTAAATTTTTAGTTTAATATTCTTTTTTTTTAACATAAAAAAAATTTAACTTCCAAAGTTCTAGGTAATAAAATAATATTTCATCTATATATCATTTTAAAATAAAAAGATAGCATCAAAAAAATAGACCCCCCCATATTGTCCTAAATCATGAAAAACCTATAACGTGGAGTGTGTGTGTGTGTGTGTGTATATATATATATATATATATATATATACTTTTTTCAAATCTCTTGCCACTTTAGTTTGAAAAAAGAATGAGTTTAGAATATGTCTCCATAGAAATAGTTGATGATGCCGCATTATCAAATGATTCAGTGACTATATATGTGGGGGTACTGTGATCAACGAATTTTAATAGTGACATATGATTGATGAACTCAATGTCAAACTATGATCAATTTTTTAAACAAACTACAAAAAAGATTTGAAAATTGCTATAGTTTTTTCAATTTTTTGGTCCTAAGATTATTTATTAAATTATATTTCTATATTAGGTTTCCATAATATGGATTTTTACTAGTAACATGGATTTTTACTTTTTGATGATATTCTTTAAAAAAAATTCAAATAAAAGCTTAAAATTAATTCTAAGATTCCTAGATAGACTCTTTTTTTTTCCTCTAGAAACTTTAAACTTTTTTTCTTATCTAGATATTTCTTCCTTTTTATTCTTTTTTTCTTAAAGACTATTGTCAGCCATCATTTTAGACTAGTGATGGTTCTTTTTATATATATCTATTTTCTCTTATCTACATTTCAATAATATTCAAATTTATTTTTTAAAAAATCTAGCTTTTATTATTAGATCTATTTCCATTAGATGAAATTGGGATTTTATTTATCCTTTTTATGATAGATTATTGATCTCTTTTTTGGTGTATTTGTGTGCCTTGTTATTTACAATTCTTTTTTAAGTTGATTTGTTTTCTTCATTTTATTTGGACTTGATTTATAATTGATAGTCTAATATTAAGGGTAAATTTTGCTTTTAATGATAAAATTATATTTGTTGGTATGTAGATCGATTTTCTAGAAAGACTAAAAGAGTCAAATAATAGTTAATGTCAGCAATGGAAAATGATTACATTTTTAAATCGAGATTAATATTTTAATTTGTTATTTATAGATTATTTTAATTATTTTTTTTATAAAACTGCAATAATATAGAATCCAACATCTTATAATATTGTACTATTTTCTTAATTAATGAAAGTTATTCAATTTTTTTACGATTTTAACCGATTTTTTAGATGATTGATTTTTTAACACTGAATCGAACTGAACCATTGGTCAATTTATGATTTTACAAATTCGACCAACCGGTCATATCCTATTTTGAAAACACTATTTTTGAGTGTATATTCTAAATCTAATTAATGAATTTATATTTTTTTAAAAAAAAAATGTTAAATAGCCCTCAATTTTTGTTAATTGGATAGTGCAAATGTTTATAGTTGTTTTTAAATCTAAATTGAAGATTGAATCAATCAGTTGATCGATTTTTTATTCGATCGGTTTAATTGATTCAATTGTTCTAGTTCAATAAGATAGTCTTTTAAAAAATTTTAAAAAAAACATAAATGATACTTAAAATATTTTTAAAAAATAAAAAATATCTATAATATGATAAAGTAATTAAAACTATTTTAAAATTTAAAATTTGAATAGAATAGTATGTTTTAAATTTTTTAATTTTTCTTACAAAATGATGTAATTTTAAATTGAACGGGTTCTTTGATTTTATCTAATTTTATCGATTTGACCTTTTTTTTTTTGTTTTGATCAATTTTTGAATAATCAATTTTGAATATTGAACCTAACTGGACTAGTGACTAATTTTAAATTTTATTAATTCAACCAGCTAGTATGAATCGGTTCTAAAAATACTATTATTGGTCCATCTATTTGCTCACTTCATAGTCAATCAGCTAAGGAGGGTAAGTCTTTTTTTTTTTTTTTAGGGTAACTTTATCCAAAACAATTGCAAGAAAAACCATAAAAAGAATTAACATTACATAGCATAAGGGAGCAAAAAAAACATAGAATCTGAAATCGAAAAAGACACAAGAGCTACGCAAAAGCATAGTAAGAAGAAAGCACAACCTTGATCCTCTGGCTTAACGGTGCTCTAATAATTTCTACAATTACAATTTCACCTCTATATTCCATATGGCATTGCAATTAATTAATTGTTCCTCTGGCTTAGGGGTACTCCAATTATAATATGCTCTGGTGGTAAATAATGTTACCGTTTACAATCAATCTTATTATTTGTATGTAATATGATTTTTAGAACTTCACCATTTTTGTTGGGCGTGCAGATAAAGTCTCACATCAACTATAAGTGGGGAGGATGATAGGTTTATAAGTATGGATAAATCGCAATTATTATAAAGTCTTTTGGATAGAATCCAAAAGTAAAAATCATGCAAGCCTAAAGCCTAAAATAAATAAATATCATAACCAATATAAAGATTTTTGGTGTTCATACTTTCCACAAGTGATATTAGAGCTATGCCATATAGGCCCACAGTCTAAAGTACAATATCATAGTTAATGACTTAGCCATGGTGAAGAATCTCATAATACCAAATGAACATATAAATATAGACAAAACCATATTTTATAAGCATGGACAAATCTTTATTGCTATGAGACCTTTTAAATAGAGTACAAAAGCAAAACCATGTGGGCCCAAAATGGGCAATATCATAGTCAATGTGAAGATCTATAAGACAATATTCTAAATGAAAATAACGTATGGATAAAATTTTCATTGCAATGAGGTCTTTTAGATAGTCTAAAAGCAAAATCATACGAACCTAAGACTCAAAGTGGACAATATTATAGCCAATGTGGAGATTTATAGGACAATATTATAAATAAAAATGAAAGTAAGAATAAAACCATACTTTATAAGTATAGATAAATCTTTATTGCTATGAGACCTTTTGATAGAGTCAAAAGCAAAATCATGTGGGCCTAAGGCCTAAAATGGACAATATCATAGCCATTATAAAAAGTTGTTGGACAATATCATAGCTAATAAGGAGATTTATGGTGTTCATGCTTTTTATAATCATATAGGATATGACGAAAGAAATCTTATAGTGCAAGAGCCAAAAAGGGAAAGGATTATTTATTTTATTTTATCGTGTCTTAATACTCCAACTTAGAATTTTTCCATGTTTAAGAATCTTTAGAATACTGAATGAAAACAAAAGTATGGATAAAATCATACTTTGTAAGCATGGACAAATCTTCATTGCTATGAGACCTTTTGGATACAGTCCAAAAGCAAACCATGTGGGCCTAAAGTTCAAAGTGGACAATATCATAGTCAATTTTGAAATTGATTCTACAATTCTATATGATGGGAAGAAAGAAATCTCATGGTGTAAGAGCCAGAAAGGGCAGGGTTTGTTTATTTTATTGTATTATATTTTCGTATTCCAACTTAGTTTACATTATAATGGTTGTTCATGAGAATGTTTCTTAGTATAATATTTAAAAAAAAAATCAAAAGTATTATATATAGACCAATTAATATTTGGCTCATACTATTTAATAAATTAGTCAATTCAAAATTTCAATGTCGCAAATAATGAAGTTTTTGCTCTACTAACATGAGTTCTTCAAAGTTTAGTCATGTATAACCTACACATCCAAAAAAAAAAACTCATTAATTAATAATTTGAAGCCAAAACATCACTAACTCAAAATAAGCTGAAAACCTGTTACCTATAATTTGATGTTATCATATCTTTGTTAATAAAAATGTTTCTAAATTGATAAACTTCATAGTTTAACTTGATGTTATTGTAATTTTAAAATGTTTTGAAAATTCTTAAGATTTGAGAACAAAAACATTTTACCTTTAATGAAAGAAAATGCATGAAATTGATTTTGATTAATTTTTTAAACTTATAGAAGTATATAGATGGTTTGCAACGAATCCCTACTCCACCATTGCCATCTCCATCCCCACCGCCATTGCTACCAAGAGCATCGGTAATTTCTTCCATTCATTTAGATGATAATTTTTGTGGTTGGTTTTTTGGTCTATATTTGTCGATTCTTCTTTTTATTATGTATATTATTTACGATGAATATTGTTATAAGTATGACCGCGATAGAGTTACAATCATTTTTCTAGTACTCATCACCAATTCACTTTGTTCTATTACTTTTGACTTGCATGGTCTATGTACTATTATTCATAAACTATTGCTATCACATTTATTGGGTGAATTTTACAATGTCATTATGGTATTTTATCATTATATAAAATTTTAAATTATATATAATTTATTAATTATTTGTTATAACTTTATCAAAAATAAAAATTATCTAAAATGATAAATAAGTATACATATTAGTGAAATTATTAGATCAATTTTAAAATAGTACCAATTAAGATATCATAATATAATACTGTAAAAGACATTATAGTATTCACCATATGTTTATTGACTTTTGATGTCCTACAAAATTTTTTCCGTTGGCCAACAATTAGTTGTCATTTTTACTTCTTCATAAATTTATATAGAAGTTTATGATTCTTAGTTTTAATAGATACTCATTATCATCTAATTAGACATCCAATATATAAGTATTGATAATGATAGGATTATTCAGGGCTAATTAATAACTTTTAATAGATAAATAAACACACATGCATACTATGGGAAAGAACACATAGTCTATATCAAAATATATATAAATAAGTAAATAAACACACATGCATACTATAGGAAAGAACACATAGTCTATATCAAAATATATATATAAATAAGAATTCATATAAGCTATACTTGTCTTTCGACTTTTTTAAAGGACCTTATCGATGGTCTTCTAGATTTCATTCATTATAGAGAGGTTATAGAGAGCCCAATAGGACACTAATAGAGATTAGCTATGTATTCCTTACTAGCCTTTATGTTGTATGATTTGAAATTATTTTCTGAAATACAACTAAGGTTGTCTATAAAATATTTGTTGGGTCATCAATATAGTTAGAGAGGTGGAGGTAGTATACAACATATCTTTGCCTAAAATGGCTAGACAAAAATTTTCATCTCAAGAATTGGTTAATAATGTTATAGTGAACAGAAAAGATAAGTTGTCTTGGATCCAATAGGTGAATAAAGCGTACAAGTGGAACAAGCATAATGGATCAAGCCAAGAATCAAATTGCCCCTTTATGGGGAAAAAAAAAACATGTAAACATAAGAGAATGTAATACCACTTTTTAATCACATTAATGTAATTTGCTTTTGTAGATAAATGATATAATTTTGACTTTTTTTATATTTCAAATGGATAAATGTGTAAAAATTAGAGATTTTCAAAAGCCAGAATTCATCAATGAAAGAGACCTTTTCAAATTGGTAGTTGCACATCTTGTGTTGCTCTCATGTTGTACCATGCTAAGTTCTATGATTTTAAGCAAGAGGTAACTTATATCTCTAATTGAACTTTTTGAATAAAATGTCATATATGACTTGATAATATATTTTAGTGAAAAAGGAAAAAAATAGGTAAATTAATTATATTTTATTAGTTCTTAAAATGTTATAGAAGGACAATTGGTCCACCAATGGTAAAAGTAAAGCTCGACAAAGGGAATATAGGGATTGTTGGATTTCATAGAATAAACACAGTGAAAAATAAAAAACTTCAAACTTATAAAATACACCAAGGATCCATGCAATCTAATAAAACTAATGAAAGAGGTGTAAAAACCTACCATTTGAACAAGAATAAAAAAAATTATGGGAAGACAGAGAGAAATTTACACTGGTAATACCCTATCTCGAGGTTAAAGTGTAAATCATTAGATTTAGATGCTACCATAATGATGAACGTCCTCTATAAATATCCACACAAATAGGTTGTCTTTAAAGAGAATAGTGTTATAGCGTCAAGCTTTTCATGACTCTCTCTTTAAACCTTTTATGTAGGTAACATGAATGCTTCCTCTTTTTAGAAAGACCTTAGCAATAATATATCTTAACTATTTAGATATATATGTCAACTGTGTATCTTAAATGATACAAATATATAGATAACATCTTTTAATTTAACTTTTAAAATTATATATATATATATAGAGAGAGAGAGAGAGAGAGAGAGAGAGAGGAAGCATTAAAAATAATTTTGCTTTTGGGCCTATTATAAGTGTTCGACTCTATACATTCTTCTTTATCCAAATACGAATGAAGGAAAATGAATGAAGGAAAATAAAATTTATTTTCTTTCTTCCTTAAAAAACTTCTAAAACATAGTGTTAATGTTTATAGATTGCCTAAGGATGAGAACTATTTGAAGATTGACTGCTTAATCAAAGACATGATAAAGAATGATGTTTTGCGCTTTGTGTACATTTTTGGAGATTCATTGATTGCAATTATGTTCCAATCCTACTAAGCTTTCGGCTAGACAATTGCGCGAGTGACTCTGATATTGAATATTGCTAGATTTCAAGCTTTGGATTGCTAGATATACTTCTTTAGGTGAATTTTCTAATTGTGTATTCCCCTACCTTGAAAATATTTGTGGGTATGGCTTATTTTACTTAAAAAAGCTTTTCATTTATCTATACGACAATTTCTATTTGATCTTATATAGCTTATGCTAGGATTTATAGATACAACTTCCTTGTATGCGGAATTATATCTGTCTCATTTTGTTAATCCTTTTTTCTTTTTTTGGTTATTTCAAATTATAGTCCACTTTTCTTTTTTTATTGTTAATTTAAGTGATAATTTTCTATAATATCCTTGTTTAATTACTGCATAAATATCATCACATATAATAAATAGTCTTTTTTTTTTTTACTTTGACACTAGTAAATTATTTAATAAATCTAATATTTTCAAAGTATGCAATATATGTTGAGTTTGAATTTGAAAAGAAGTTTTATAGAATCACTATATGTGTATAATATTTTTTGTTATTGTTAATTAGCATTAAAAAAGTTCCTAATGATTTAAATTACTAAAAAAAAATTAATAAGACTGGTTTAGGAAGAAAGTGTTAAAAAGTAAGACATCAACTAAAATTAATTAATTTTTTTAATCTATGTAAATTCAAAGTGAACTATTAAAATAGGATGAAGGGAGTGTGTGTGTGTCTATAATTTATTTAATATTGAACAACAACATACATTTTAATATAGGAAAATCATTTTACTTGAATTTTTTTAAAAAGATAATTAGTCATTACTTGATTATAAATAACAAGGACTTAGGAAGCTAGTTGAAAGTTGACCATTATTATTATTATTATTTTGAATTGACTATTATTATTATCAATAATTTTTTATTTATGGATGTTAGCTAAAGTACGAGTATTTTATTTTCGGTTCTATGAAATTGTGAATTCTAAATTAGATACTACAGTGCAGTTTTTAATGTAATCTAAATTTTCAAAAAAGATTAATCCAAATTTGATGCGAGTTAGAAGAAATTTGAAATTAAAATTTATGATATACTTCTATATGATGAATTATAATTTTATATTTAAATTTATAAATCATAAAATATCTCAATCTCTTTTTTTTAAGAAAATTTTCTCAATCTTCTTAAAAATTTAATTTTATATTTTAAATAATAAAATTTTAAACTAATTAGAATAAAATTTCTAAAAATATTTAAAACATCAATTACATGAGATTAATTAAGATGGTGCTTTATTTTTATTCAATTTATCTCATTTTTGTTTTATTCAATTTATTATATACTTTTATATGATGAATTCTTCTAATTTTAAATTTATATTTAAAAAATAAAAATTTTAAAATTTCAATTTATAATTCATAAAATCTCTAAATCTCTCATTTAAAAAAAAATTTCTCAATCTCTCCTTAAAAATATAAACCATTTAAAATAGAAACTTTAAAAGATATTTTAAAAAATTAATTACAAGAGATCAATTAAGATGATACTTTTATTTTGTATTCAATTTAATCTTTTTTTTTTTTGCTTAATTAAATTTATTATATGTACTTTTACATAAAAATTTAATTTTATATTTAAATCTATAAAATTTTAAAAGGTAAATTTTATAATTCCTAAAATCTCTCAATATGTCATTTAAAAAAAATTTTCTCTCAATCTCACCTTAAAAAAATTAAATTATTAATTTTAAATCATAAATTATTTAAACCATTTAAAATAAAAAATTTAAGAAACATTTAAAAACTAATTACATGAGCTTACTTAAAATGATACTTTCATTTTTTATTCAATTTAATCTCATTTTTATTTAATTAAATTTATTATATACTTTAATATGATAATTTATATTTAAATTTAAAATTTTTTAAAATTTGAAATTTAAATTTATAAATTATAAATATCTAAACAACTCATTTAAAAAATTTCTTTCATTTAAAAATTTCTTCCAAAGTCATATTAAAAATTAATTTGTATATTTAAATAATAAATTATTTAAATTATTTAAAATAAAACTTCTGTGAAATATTTTAAAAAATAATTACATGATATGAATCACAATATTCCCAAAAAATATATCCTTGAAACAAAATTAAAGATTTTATTAGTTTATTGTTTAAATATATAAAATAAAATTTCATAATTAAAAACATGAAATTAATGTAAAATTAATTATTTATCAACTAAAATAATAATGAAATTTTAATATTTTTGCGACAAATTCTTTAAATCATGTAAAAATAAAAATATTATTTTAGTAAAATTTAAACTAAATTTTGAGTCTAATTAAACTAATTAAAAACATATAGCAGTGAATTGAGATTAAATATATACTTTACAAAATATTGATTTTACTTAGGGTACAATTAAAAACTAATTTATTAAATTATAGTGTAATTGACTCAATTAGAAACTTTGGATACAATTAAAAATTTGCGAAAAAGTTTGAATATTTTGAGTTATTAAACCCAAAAATTTTAATTCAAAAATTTTTATTATAACGATAACAATTCAAGATAAATTATGATATAAGCTCTTTTATCATAATATTTTGTCACAATATATTGGTGTCAAATTTCTATTGCCCTCCAAATTAGATATAAGAAGTAATATTGTCATAATAATATTTTGTAATTGTGTTAAATAATTTTTATAAAACTGATAAAATTATTCTATCACAATAAATAATTTTTATTCTTATTAAATAACTTCTTATTATAAATAAGAAATTGTAATTTAGGCACATGAAAAGACATAGTAAAATTAGTAAATTTATTAAACTATAAAATATTAACATGTTTTAAAAAATAAAATAAATTTGAATTTAATTAAATAATCTAAAATTTTTTGAAATAAATTTATTTTTTATTTTAATTATTATAAATTATATATATATTAATAAAATTTATTTTTTTATTATAATCGAATCAATTGAGTCAGATTACGGGTTGACCTATTCAAGTCAGTTTTAACCCCGACTAATCAGGTTGACTTTTACCCTACCAACCTTAAAATTTTTGGGTCATTTTGAGTTTGCTCTAAGTAAGAGTCTAGTTCGGATCAGATTTTTTCAACGCGTATTCATATCGAATTTTCAAGTCTAGTCCAAAACGGCCACCTCTAGATCCACCAATTTGGACTAAGATTTTACAAAGCCCAATAAGTTTTAACAAGGCTGAAAAACTATAATAGCATATCTGTATATTCTGAAATCGTGTCTAATATACATTTAACACCAAAAATAAAACTCAAACACTTCTTTTACAGCTTTCACTGTTTAAATCTTTTTTTCCCTTTTTTTATTTTATTGATTTTTTTCTCTTTTATTATTGTAATTAAAATAAATTGATACAATATCTAGCTAGTTCAATTCAGATTTTGTTATTATTTTAATTTAATTTTAAAAATGTTATTTTTATATAAAATTAAAAACTGAAATTTTTAAAAATAAATGAACTTAATAATTTAATAAACACCAAAATCAAAATAAATATACTTATAAATCAACAACAATATACTTTCAATAAAAAAATGGATCTAAATTAATAACAATGTATCTGAAATAAAAAAAAAAAAAGATATATTTATAGTACAATATTAATGTACTTATAAATCAATAACGGTGTACCTTTAATAAAAAAAAAATAATGTACTTAGAGTAATAATAGTATATCTGAAAATGAAAAAATAATGTACCTAGAGTACAATACAAATATACTTATAAGTACAAAGTTTGTGTACTTTTTCTATAATATTAATATAGTTTCATATCAAATGTTATGTACCGTGATATCAAATTAATATAGTTGCCTTCTAATATTAATATACATGTAGCATAGTATAAATATATATAATTAATATACCTATAATATGACACAAATGTACATAAATAGTTGAACAATGTATCTCAATCAAAAAACAATGGACTTAGAGTAATAACAATATTTATGATAAAAATATTTATTAAAAATATTGTTATAATTATAAATTATATAATAATATTTATTAAAAATATAGTTATAATTATAAATTATATAATAATATGAATTATATATAATATTTATATATAATAATATAAATAGTTTTTCTTTTTTGTTTTTTTGAAACCAAAATAACTTTAGTTGGGGGTGTGCGTTTGAGAGCTAATTAGATCCCTTTGGTTTCCAAGATTGTTGTTTTGCTCCATGAAAAATTAAAGTAATATAAAATTGAGATCAAAGAATTTCATATGAATGAATTACTAAAAAAAAGTCTCAAAATTAGATGTGATTTTTAAATATATCTCAATTTTTATTTTTTATCAATAAAATACATAAATTTTATTTTTTCTTTCAAATTTATTCTCCAACAAAATGATGAGTCCTTTACCTCTTTTAATTGATCTAATCAATTTCAAATTAATGTTTGCTTCTAATTAGAATAAATACTTTTATTTTTCAAACTATTCAGGTTTATTTTTTTATCAAGATTAAAAAAAACTGATGTTGGTATAATATTAAATTATATATAAATAATTTTGAATATATAATATAATATAATATATTAATAACATTAAATAATATTGACAATATTGTTACAATATGATAAAGTAATAATATTAAATTATTAAATCATATTAATGATATTATATAATAATATAATATATAAAATATATAAGTATAATATAAATATAATATTAAATATATAATTTTAAAAGTGATAATATAAATATAATATTAAATATATAATCTTAAAAGAGAATATTAAATTTAATATTAAATTAATAAAATTAATATATATATATATATATTAATAAAATAAAAGAGGGGCTTAGTAACGAAACTTTTCGTCACTAATTTTTTGCCTCTAAAATAAAATTTTAAAATTATTTAAGTGAGAAAATTAGTGACAAATTTAGTTTCGTAGCTAAATAACAATGGATAAAAGATAGGAAATAAATAGGAAAATAAAGCCTTAATCCAAATAGAAAAAGAAAATAAAATGTAAAATTTTCTAAAAATATAAAAAGTGGCCTGTTACTGCCCAAAATGAAAGATTTTTAGTTTGAAAAATGAGTCTAATTGAATAGGCTCTCTCCCAAAAAGGTTATTACCATCTACTTTTTACATTGTTTAAGAAAAAATATTTAATGTTTTATCAAATCATCATATATAGTGTGTTTTCTCATTTTATCCTCAATTATATTTAATGAAGAATTAAAAATACTTTTCTAATTTAGTAATTAATGAGGGTAAATTAAAAAATTGCTAAAAAATTGAGATATATTTTGAGACATCCTAAAAATGAATAATGAACAAACTTTTTAAGACAGGAGGGAATACACAAATCAGTATTTTGATATATTATGGGCCTCATAATAATTTATTTGAATATCTAATTTTTAATCCATACATAAATAACTTAAAACCTATTTTCGTTTAGACTACTAATGCTCTAAACAATATAGCAACTATAGATTTATCTTCTTCACATTAGTGAAGAGAAACAAACAGCTCCAATAGCTACTACTCCAACTCCAATAGCTACTACTCCAACGGCTCCTTCACCTTCACAACCTAGGCTTTCCATAACAGCCCTAACATTGACATTCGCTCCCTCTATCAAAGCAACGGCTCCTTCCTTGTATAATTTTAATCCAGCTCCTTACAAGAATAGCAAGATCATGACCAATATCATAAAAAATGTTGTCATATCTTTAGGATCTAAAATAGGCTCTAATTGATTTCTTTTTTCAAATATGACAGATATCATCTTGTACTTCTGGTACAGGTCAATGAATGGGAATTATTTCTTTTACTCAAACACCTTTATGGTATCAGAGCCAGGTTCACACCAATCAATTCTCATGGCTGACGACTCTCTCATCAAAATTGATAATGAAGCTGAACTTTCTCTCCAAACTCTTCATCAATGTTCCAGTCTTATATCTTTGAAATTAGATAGCACGAATTACCTCCTTTGGTGATCTCAAATGAAGCCATTATTCGAAAGTATGAACATCGCACATCATCTTGTTGAAAGCAGCGAACCTGTACAAGAAATAACAAAGGAACATGGCACATCCTTCTCATTGCCTTCTTGCTAAAAAAAAACATTGAAACTGAGGTATTGGTTACCCTTGAAGATGTTGGTTCGGCCTATAAGGTGTGGAAGTCTAGAGAACACCAAATCCTTCCCATTATAGTGGAAAAGGAGATGATTTTAAATGAATCTCTCATGTCTTTACAAAAGGGCAATCTCTCTGCTGATGAGTATGTAAAGAAGTTCAAGGGAATATATGACAACTTGGCTGCCATCAAAAAGCCAATCCATGAAACCAATAAGGCGTTTCAACTTGCAAGAGGTCTTGGAACTAAGTACCAAGATTTTCGCACTGCCATGCTTACAAAACCACCCTATCCTTCATTCCACCAATATGTTATCGCACTTCAAACCTATGAACAGTTGAACTTCACCACTGAACATGATTTTAATCCTCGACATGATCAAGCCTATATTACACAAAGAGGAAAAGGTCGTGGTAGGAATTGAAGAAGATTCAATTCTCATAGATGTGGATTTAATCCAGCTACCAGACATAGCTCTCATCCACATGACAACTACAACCTCACCAATAATGGAGAACTCAACAATACCTCCCTTGCCAACAAAGGTAGCAATCATGATAAAGCTACAATCACATGTCAGATTTGTGGAAAATCCAATCACTCAGCAATTGAGTGTTGGAGTCATTTTCATCACTCCTTCAACCAGAAGATCAACTCCACAAGGCCCTGGCAGTCATGACTGTAAATCAAGGTGATGATCCAAATCTCTATGTTGATTCAGCAGCCACCACTCATATGGTCAATTATCCAGGTAAACTTTCAAAAATAAGTGAATATAATGGAAATGAATCTATTATTGCTAGCAATGGAGACAACTTACATATAACTCACGTTGGAGAAGGAAAAATCAAAGCAAGTAATGAAAGCATTAATCTTAAAAATGTTTTGGTAGTTCCCAATATTAAAAAGAATCTTATCTCTGTAGCCAAGTTGACTAAAGATATTGCTTTTACTATTTCCTTTGATGTTAATCATTTCTTTGTTAAGTCTCAACAGGGAAAAATTATTGTTAAAGGACATGAATGTGAAGGTTTATATGCTTTTGATAACAATCACAAAGCCTTCATTGTTTACAAAGGAGACTCTCAATTCACTTGGCATCAACGCATGGGACATCTACATTCTAATTTCTTGAAAATCTCGCATTTTAAGAATTTAATTAATATTTCAAGTTGGGAAAAACCAAAAATCATTTGTGCTAGTTGTTCAAATGGGCAAGAGTTGTAAACTCCCTTTTTCCACATCAAATAAAATTGCAAGTTTTCCTTTAGAAAAATTGCATTATGATTTGTGGGGGCCTGCACCAATTCATTCTTGTCAACATTTTAAATATTATGTTGTCATTGTGGACGATTGCGCTTAATATACATGGATATTTCCTTTAAAACAAAAATATGAGTTCTCTGAAATTTTTATTAAATTTCAAGAACAAGTTGAAATTTTATTTAAAAGAAAAATCAAATTCTTCAAAGTGATGGTGGAGGATAATTCACTTCTATTGCATTTGAAAGTCATTTGTCTAATTGTGGCATATATTATCAACTTTTTTGCCCACATACTCCACGACAAAATGGAGTTACTGAAAGAAAACAACCAGACTTACACTACTTTTTCAAGTTAACCTGCCAACCCAATATTGGGTTGATGCTTTCCTCATAACTACCTTTTTAATTAATCATTTGCCCTCCTCTACGCTTAATATGAAATCTTCATATTACAAGTTGTTCAATCATTAACCTGACTATGGCTTTTTCAGAATTTTTCGATGTAGGTGTTTTCTTTATCTTCGTGATCAAGGGAAAAGTAAATTTGCCAAGAAGACGTATCCTTGCATATTTATTTGTTATAGCCCCATTCATAAGGGGTATCATTGCTTATGTCCTATAACTAATAAAGTGTATATTTGTCGTCATATGGTGTTTGATGAAAGCATTTTTCCTTACTCGCCATCTTATCAAGACTCTTCTCAAAGAGAGTTAGAAGTCACTTCTTTCTCAGATCATTTTGAACAACCCCAACTAAATGAATATCATGTTGAGAAAGGGCACCATAGCTCTGCTAGCAACTCAACTCCTTCTATTGAGAAAGGGACCCTACCCATATCAGCTCATGCTCTTTGGATTATTATAACACTACTACTAAGGACACCATTAATGCAAATATTTCTTTGCAAGAGGAAATAAATCTTGGTGTAGCAGAAGTCAATCAATAGGCTGATAATCTTACTTGTACCTCCTCTCTCCACACGGAAATAACTTCAAGCCAACTAATTGAGGAAAATTCCAGCTGCACACAACCAGAGTTTGGGAATCAACAATCCACTACATCTAATTCCCATTCAAATGCCTGTCCTCAATTAAATGACACTTCATCTCCATTTGACAATTTACCTGATCTAAGTAATAATCTAACGGTTGATTTACATCTTGCAGATGCAACTCAAAACAATCAAAGACACTCAATGCTCGGCTTCAACAAAATCCAGAGTTGAATCGAGAACTTGCCAAGGAGACAATATATTTAGTTTAAACGGACAAACATTACCCTTTTTACCTGTAGTGATGTGAATGTACCACAATCAGACAAAATTGCCTTATAGATTCCTCATTGGATGGAGGCAATAGATCAAGAGATACAAGCTCTCCATGAAAATCAAACTTGGCACCTTATCCCACTACCATCCAATACTAACATAATTGAATCCAAATGGATATTCAGAATTAAAATTTACCTAAGATGGCACTATAGAATGATACAAAGCTTAACTCATCGTTCAAAGTTATCTCAAATTGAAGGACTTCGATTACAAAGAAACCTACAGCCTTGTCATCAAAGCCACCACTATCCGACTTGTCATAGTCATTGCCATAACTGCAGATTGGAACATACAACAATTAGACATAAAAAAATGCATTCCTTCATGGATATATCAAGGAGACTGTTTACATAGAGCAACCAACTGGTTTCAAGGATTCCTACCATCCAGAATTTGTGTGCAGATTGAACAAATCTCTTTAGGAGTTTAAACAAACCCGTCGTGCATGGTTCAATAGATTATCTCAACATTTACGTCATCTTGGTTTTCTTTGTAGTACAACTGATCCTTCATTATTTATTCTACGTAATAATCATCTAGTTATACTAATGCTTATCTATGTTGATGACATTGTGATCATAGGAAATAATGAAATTTTCATCCAGCTCCTCATCAATAAACTCGGATCCGAATTTGGTCTCAAAGATCTTGGGGAGCTACATTATTACCTTGGAATTAAAATTCAGTGCAATCATCAAGGAGTCACTCTCTCATAAAGCCAATATGCCAAAGAACTGCTCCAACAGACCAGTTGATAGATCACATTTCAGAACCCCTAAGGCCTTCATATCACAACCTATGGCTTGTGACTCTGATCCAACAACTGCCATAAAATATCATAGCTTAGTTGGTGCATTACAATATTTAACACATAATAGACCGGACATTGTTCAAGTAGTGAATAAAGTGTGTCAAAATCTTCAAAATCCCATCATTAGTGATATGAAAGCTATCAAATGTATCCTTAGATATCTTATATGCACCCTTCACTTTGGTATGTCTTTCTTAAAACATAGTCCTCTTTCTCCTGATGGCTTTTGTGATGCAGATTGGGTAGGAAGTCCCAGGACACGTCATAGTACAACTGGTTATTGTATCTTTCTTGGAGCAAATTCCATCTTCTGGTGCTTAAAGAAACAACCTACCATTTTTAGATCCAATGCTGAAGCAGAGTATCGTGCCCTAGCCTCCACAATGGCGGAACTCTTTTGGATACAATTTCTTCTTCTTGACATTAGCATTAAGCTATGCAAAGGTCCCCAACTTTTCTGTGACAACAAGAGTGCTTTTATATATGACAATTAATCCGGTCTTCCATGCTAGATCTAAGCACATTGAGATTAATTATCATTTCGTTCGAGAGAAAGTAGCTATAGGTGCCTTAACCACTCGCTACATTCCTTCCTCACAACAAGTGGCTAACCTTTTTACGAAGCCTCGGCAGCTACTCTTTCATCAGTTTCAGAAACAAGCTTGGAGTCCACTCTGTTGTTCTCTCCAGCTTGAGAAAGGGCAAAGTGAAACAATCACCTGCAACAGCTACTGTTCTAATGGCTCCTTCACCATTACAGCCTGGGCTTTCCATAACAGCCCCAACATTGACATCCGCTCCCTTTATCAAAGCAACGGCTCCTTCCTTGTATAATTCTAAACCAGCTCCTCACAAGAATTGCAAGATCATGACCAAAATCATAAAAAAAAAAAATGTTGTCATATCTTTAGGATCTACAATAGGCTCTAATTGATTTCTTTTTCCAAATATAGTAGTTATCATATGTTGCATATAAATATAAGTTGTACTCTTGGTACAGGTCAAGGAATGAGAATTATTTCTTTTACTCAAATATCTTTAGTTAGAATGTGTCAAATTTTGGCATGAGCTTAAAAACAAAATATAAGGGTATCGAATGCTGTATATTCTTAAAAAACTAGACTAGAGGATGGTATTATTTTATTTAATGAGTGGAGATTATTTACATTTTTTAATATTAAAGACATATCGAGTAGGCTAGTTATCAATCCCCACATATACATATAGGTAAGAGCAATGCGAAACAGTAACAAAATTCACTTGAGTCATCTCCACCGACTCCATGTATAGTCTGAAATAGGAGGTCCTCCAACTCACAATTACTAAACTAATCCAATGAATTAGCCTTAACCATAGGATTTGGTTGGTTACTGCATACGAAAACCCTAAGCAAACCCCATAATCCTTTCGCTTTATTTCTTCTACCGCTCTTAACCTTTTCACTTTTATCACTGGAGACAACCATCTTCGCTGTTTGCCGCTTTCTCTGTCTTTTCTTGATATCTCTCAGCTCCATCTCCGTAGGAAACCAGCTTCCAAACAGGTACAATCTCGATTTCCCTGAAGTAGTCGTCAATATATTGGATGCCCTTTTTCTTGAAACACCAAACGTGTCATCAACTGGGAAAGATTTGCGAGTCTCGTAATGCTTTTCGTGATGCAGATTCTGCTTCGACCAAGAATTGGTTCTTGTTGATGCACCGAAAGATTGTGATTTCCCTGGCAAGAAGCCACGGCTTGATTTGGGTGCAAATTCTTGGCTTTGTGCTTTCTGATGATGAGCTGCCGCTCTTGCTGCTCCTGCTCCTTTATAAGTAATGAGTTTGCCACAAAAGATGATATTATCCTTAGGATAAGTAGAAGAGGCGCTAAAATCTTCCCTGAAGAACTCGAAGAAATCTTGATCATATGAAGAGCTTTGATCTTCTTTAGAGAAGTCATTATCCCAACCAACAAAGGAATTGTCTGTCATTGGAAGATCAGAAAATGAGAGTGTTTCTTCTCTATTATCATCAAAATCTTGCCACACTCTATTTTCTTGGACTACTTCTTTAATGACCATTGTATTTGTTGGAAGGAGCAATGGAGGGGAAAGCTCTTATCAAAGGGATAGTTAATGTTAATGGAATTGTTGTAGTTTAACATGAGAAATGAAGATAGACTAATTAGGTGTTGAAATATATATACACAGAAGGAGAGAGAGACATATTTTAAAAACAATACAATAAAATAAAATAAAAGGGCGTGTTGTATGAGCGTTTGGTTAATGAGGATGGCTTCTAGATGGCCAAGAACAACGAATAGCAAATGGTAGAGAAAAATATACTGTACGGTTTACGTGAAAAGCAGGCAATGAATCTAGAAACATGGTTATTTGTCATTAACATAGCTCAAGTTAGGTCCACCCAGAAGTTTTAGTTGATGTTAAACTAATAGCTCTATGAGTATTAGCTACAGTGAGTTTATAATATTCACTATCTGATTAGTTTATTTTTTTTAATTTCTTAAAACTAAAAATTATTAATTATAACTACTAAAATATAATATTAAAATATTAACGAAATACCTAATATAATATGTAACACTTAAACTTTTAAAATAAAAAAAAATGACATTTTTTAATCAAATAGTAAGTGAGTACTATTTCTTTCTAGCTGCTGATAGATTAGTAGCTCTATAGTTAAGTGTCCATTGGTGCAAATGATAAAGATTAATAATACAAATGTTAGCAAATCTTTGTCTTTTTAAGAATTTTCAAGACATTAAAGAAATATTTTCATTTTTGTTGGCTTTAAGTTTTGAAGTTTTTTTTTTTTCAAAAAAAAAAAGTCTTTTAGGACAGCCATAAGTGAAGTTTTCCATGTGAATTGGAATTGAAAATGAGGTTCAATTTGAAGGCACTCAAATTGTAAATATGTGATTGGCACTTGGTGATGGTGTCATATCCAAATGGGTTCACCATCACGTTCCGCGTTGGAATTTTCCTTTGGGACTTTGTTTTTTTTTTTATTTATTTATTTATTTACTACAGAAAAAGTTTGAGCCATTTGTTGATGAAATTAAAGTTATTTGATCTTTTTACCAAATGTCATGTGATAGCAAAATAAAATGGTGTTTGTTGATGTCATTTTGGACGCTTTCTCCTCTTGAATAGAACTGCAATTGCAAGTGGACGGCCAAAGTCCATAAATAGATGCACACTTTCCATTCTACCTTAATTTTCTTCTTCCTTTTCTTTTTTGATTAATTGCCAAGTTTAAATTTCTCTATGTTTACTTTTTTAAGTTTGAATTTCTTCTTCATTGTGGTGAAATAATGAGCTAGATAGGTTTTTTTTTTTTTTATCATATAAAATTCACCTTTTTTTTCTTTTGCTTAATGAAAAAAAGTTTAAATATTTTTATTTTTTTCCGTTGTACTTCATTTTCTTGAAATAACTAATTAAATTCAAAATTGATTAATTTGTATCGATTGTATTTATGATTAAATTGAGATGATAAATTTATATTATTTGATAAATTACTATTATATACTTATCATACATATTATAAAACTATTAAGGAAATTCAAAATTAATTGAAATTTTGAAAAAAAAAATCATTTTTTAATTTTTTAAAATTACTTGAATTTTTTTACTAAATAAAATTGTAATCTTATAATTTTATTTACCATAAGTGCAATAACACAAAAATTTCAATATAATAAGTCAATTTATCTGCTAAATTTCCTTGCTACAAATAGTCAAAACAATATTGTTGTTATCTACTAGAAACTCTTAGGTGTGATCTGGTTGCTTAGTATAAAACATTATATACAAATAGTAATATGGAGATGGAATGAGCAAAACAAAATGAAAATTATATATATATATATAAAATTATATATATATATATATATATATATATATATATATATATGCGATTTTGAAGTTTGAATTTGTTTTTATCCCTTTGTTTTCCATTTTCACATTTCCACTCTATTTTATACTGCACTTTTTTTTTTCCCCATAAAAACAGCAAACGAAAAATCAAAAGTGCGCTTAGGCATATCAGCTTAATTGACGTTTTCATTCTATTTCCACATTTCTACTCTAATTTGTACTGCACTTTTTTCCCATAAAAACGGTAAAGGAAAAATCGAAGTGCACCCAGACATCCCAGTTTGACTGGCGCTTTTATTTCATTTCCACATTTCTACTCTATTTTATACTGCACTTTCTTTTTCCATAAAAACAATAAAGGAAAAATCAAAAGTGCACCCAGACATCCCAGCTGGACTGACGCATTCATAGCACCTCAATCTATTTATTAACCCTATGTTTGGATGGAGTGTTTATAATGAAATGGATTGGATTGGTTTAGACAAAAATTTTATGTTTGAGTTGGAGAGAATGGAATGGAATGGAAGGATTTGAAAGGGTTTGGTAAACCCCCCAAACCCTTCCAAACCATTAAAATGCAAACAACTCAAGGGCAAATATGTAATTTTTGTACTTAAATTTTCCAAACCTATGCAAACACCACCTATGGTGTTTGCATAGGTTTGGAAAATTTAGGCACCAAAATTACATATTTACCCTTAGTTTAAAACCATTTTGTCTTCTTCCCCGAACTCACAATATAAAAATTATAAAAAATTAATTGTTCACATTTTTTGTGAATAAAAATAAAATATAATTTTTGAATAATAACAATAAATTTCTATTTTAATATTAAATATTTGATAAATGAAAAAATAAAAGAAGATTATATTTGTATGTATAAGGGTATCTTGTCAATTTTAAGTTAACATTTCATTTCATTTCAGTGCAAATAAATAAAATTAATTTCAAACCATTTTTTTCCATTTCTACCATCCCAAACATAAATATAATTTAACACATTTTTTTCAAACCAAATCAATCCATTCAATTTCATTATAAACACTTCATCCAAACATACTGTAAAAGAAATAAAAATTATGAAATGTTAACCGCCCGTCACAAGGAAGGGTTACAACCAAACAATATTTTATATTGCACTCACTTATATGAAAATAAGAGAAACTAATGAAGTGAATTTATTTTTTAATTTTAGTAACATATTGAAATGCATGATTAATATATATAAAAAACATTAGTAACAGTAGCTTATTAATGTTTTATTTAATTTACTTATATGATCTTTAATTTAAATATTTTAAAAGTTATTTTAAAGTGTTTGACACTGTTATTGAAAAAAGTTATAATTATAAATATTGATTTATTAAAAAAATACTAATTAAAAAGGCAGTTATGTGTTTGATAAGGAAACGCTAAATTTTGATTTTGAATAAAAAAATTGATTATAAATGTTTAGTAAATTAATGTTGATTATACTTTTAAAACATATTTTGATAAATAAATCGGGGTGAACACTTTTTGGTCCAAACTAAAAATCAAGCTAAACTGAATTAATTTAAAATTTTGATTCAGTTTATTTGATTTTTCGATTCGATTTCATTAAAATTTTAGTAAATTTGATTTTTCAATTTGATTCTATTTTTAATTTTAAAAATTTCAAAAATTCGAAACGGAAATTTTAATAAAAGTGTGTCGTTTTGATGTACTGCCATATCTAAACCAAATGTTTATCATTCTTTTCCCAAAAGCTGTCTCACTCACCCCTCTTTGCTCCTTCACCTCCCCCTCTTAACGCTGCCCACCCTTGACCTCAGCCTCTCGCTTTCACCTTCATCACGCTGCCGAGACCTTACCTCCCATCTGTAAAATATTTAATATAGGATCTTGTACATAAATTTAGAACACCAATTCATGATTAAGCGGAAGCAAAATTGCATACATGTTTGTGCAGTAGATCTGAAAGCGGAAACAAGTTGCATACCTCTTTACGCATTAGATCCCAAAATTGTTTTGCGCCATTATTCCGAATGCTAAAATTAAATCACTTAAATAATATGTCAGAACAGTTGAAAACGGAAGCTAAGTCTTCCTCTCCTTGACCTTCCCACAAGACGGCTACCAATGGGTGTAGCAACTAGGGTTTTCTGTTATGAAGGCAGGAGAGGGGACCTAGCCTATTTATAATATATTTTAACAGGTCCACCCATCACAGGTCCATGTTAAAATAGGCCTACACTGACCGTCTTCCATATCGGCCCACAAAAGATGTCACAAGCCCATAACTTCATTGATCACATTTTAATTGGGCTTACTCCAAAACAATAAACTATATTATTCAGTCCATTTTATAAATAATTAAAACCAACCCATAATTAATATTAGCCCACATTATAAAAATTTCCAACATTCTCCCACTTGGGCAATATTAATTATGACATTTTCATATTTTAAGAAAGAAAACATTTTCGAAAACGACTCTCAGACTGAATACTTTAAACTCAAGTGTGGCCACACAATTTTTGAAAAACATATAGTTTATTGATAAAGTGACATCTCAAACACAATCATATCCACATTAAATTATCAATATCGGATCATAGCAGTAGTTATGCCCCTTATTGACATAGTATCAATCCATAGTCACAAATATTGACAACTTAACCGACCTGGATTTTGATATTAAAAAAAAAAACATTTTCGAAAATGACTCTCGAACCGAATACTTTAAACTCAAGTGTGGCCACACAATTTTTAGAAAACATATAGTTTATTGATAAAGTGACATCTCAAACACAATTTTGTCCACATTAAATTATCAATATCGGATCATGGCATTAGTTATGCCCCTTATTGACATAGTACCAATCCATAGTCATAAGTATTGACAACTTAATCGACCTGGATTCCAATATTAAGAAAGAAAATATTTTCGAAAACGACTCTCGGACTGAATACTTTAAACTCAAGTATGGTCACACAGTTTTTAAAAAACATATAATTTATTGATAAAGTGACATCTCAAACACAATCTTGTCTACATTAAATTATCAATATCGGATCATGGCAGTAGTTATGCCCCTTATTGACATAGTACCAATCCATAGTCACAAATATTGACAACTTAACCGACCTGGATTCCGATATGGCAGTGTAGCAAAAAAATAGCGCCCCATGTGA